>ONZH01020659.1:0-25162 GCA_900303285.1 Rhinella marina | reverse complement strand
AAGAGGTGTCACCTCTTGGGCCTCCACTCTTGGCCTCCACATACGTCTCACTTTTTAATCCAGGTGTCACCTCTTGGGCCTCCACATAATTTTTAAGAGTGCTCACCTCTTGGGCCTCCACAAAACTTTCGAGGCTTCACCTCTCGGGGCCTCCACATAATTTTTTAAGAGGTCTCACCTCTTGGGCCTCCACATAATTTTAACACGTCTCACCTCTTAGCCTCCACACAATTTTAAGAACGTCTCACCTCTTGGGCCTCACAAAATTTTCCATGAGCCTCTGGCCAGCCCACGGGCCTCTTCCTGCTTTTGCGGTCCTACGCATCCCTCAACATCCCACTGCTTTACCTGCTAGACATGACACTGGGCCAGTCGGGTCACTGACATCTCAAGCGCCAACAATTTGGGCATTTTAAGGCTTCTGCATGTGTTTGAGTTGTTTTTACATTTTAAAGAAGACATGTCTGACCACATCTCACACACACACAATGACAATTAGGGGTGGGGTCTATTTGCTTTTCCCTTTGCTTATGCCATCTGTGGTTGTCATAGGCAACGTGATTTTAAGGGGTGCAGAATTTTATCTTCTTTTTTTGTAGTTTGGCTTGGGGTCCATGGCAATGTAGAGGAAAGAAGGTTTCCTTGTATGGTCTCACTTTACAGAGAGGTTAGATTGTCTTTGGAGTGTATTGTTGAGAGGCTGTGATAGTGGCGTAATAGTGCGACTTGGGCGCGTTATATGCACCCAGACATGCTTCCCCTGCTGTCCCAGTTGCATTCCAGCAGTGTTGGCATCCTTTTCTGAGGTTTCAGGGTGGACTTGGTGACCTCCAAGTGGTCGAATTGAGATTTCCAAGTGGCGAGCATTTTTTTCCCATAGACTTTAATGGGATTCGATATTTGGTCGAATAGTCGAATTTCGCGGTCTATTCGAATCGAATTTCGAACTTTCGAATATTTCACTACTCGCTCATCTCTAGTTGTTAATTCTTCACCAAAAATTAAAAATATATCTTTTTGTTTGAAGCCTGAAATGTGGCAATAGGTTGAAAAGTTCCAGGAGGCTGAATACTTTCGCAAGGCACTGTATATATATATATATTGATCTGCTTGGCTTCTTCTGCTCTACAACATGGTGCTGTCAGATTGTATTGATTTTTTGTGGTGACAGGTCCTCTTTAATATCATCACAGGTCGTGTTACAATGAGAGTTAACAACTATATTAGAAAGCTGGAGGCATATACCACAAGTTTCACTATTCACAAAAGGTGTTCAAAACTCATCTCTTCCCCCTCCATGTCCAGTGACCTCTTCACTAGTGACAGAGTGTGCTTTAAAAACTCACATGGGTTAATAGTCTCTATATGGTTTACCCCCAAATATTGTATAGAAAATAGAATAAATTTAATCCCCGAGAAACTAAGGAAAATGTACACCACGACGTCAGATAAGTGTCAGATGTCAGACTCACACTGGGAATTTCCTCCATATTTGGTGGTCTTGCCCCAAATTAGAAAGCTTCTGGAAGGAAGTGTTCACACAAATTATGGGAATATGACCGTTAAATGAACAGAAACTCCCACTTTCGCCAGTTATAGCTTTATTATCGTTATTGCCATCTGACCTTAAATCAGACACGAAAAGCTTAATTAGGCCTTTGCTGGCATGTGCTAGATTACTCATAGCCCAGAGCTGGAAATCCAAGACCGCCCCCACAATCGCACAATGGTTAATCAAATTTAAGGATGTGGCCAGATTGGAAGAACTTTCCTACTGGGAACTTAGAAGCCACACCAAATACATTAAGATATGGAACCCTTGGACAAAAAAGCAATAGTCCTCTATTATAATATGTCCTGTCTTACGTTCTTGGGATACCTCTGTTTAATAATACTCACTACTAATACCTAGAATGTGGATGCAGCAGACTGGCGTACAATAATCAACAACAATAACTATGTCCGTAGTAACTCCTCACAATCTCGGAGAAACCTCCTCAATTACTCAAAGTTCATCCTCTCCTCCCCCCTCCCCTCAACATACCCATCCCTCCCTAACCCCCTTTACCCCTTGTCTTATTGTTATATTGTTCCTAAATCATTCATTTAATGACAGTCAATATTTGAATTGCTTCATGTACCAGCAAGGACTTCTTCTATGTAACAATATTGATATCACTATGCTTTTTTTTTTAAGAAGAATAACAGATGGCTGTACTATATGGCAAGATGATATGCTATACTTATGCTGTATTGTTTGTTCATACTGTAAATCAGTAAGAAGAATTTTAAAAGAAAAAAAAGGAAATAGAATAAATCATAATAATTAAATCAAATAAAAAATATATGGTTCTCATAATTGTTTTTTTATAAATAAAAGCTGCTATTATTGATTTTTGTTTAAGGTGAAAGTGTTCCTGTGACAAAAGTTCCTTTACCAAATGTTGATAATGGAATTCCTTGGAAACTGCACAGTGGAGAAAATTATCAAGTACACATACTGTATTGTGGAACAGAAGTTATAAAGACAAAACTACCTCCTGAAGGATATGTAAAAGCTGTGGTCTTAAAAACAGGTGAGAGATCTGTAGTCAACACAGGGCTGTGTACAGGTTAGTGAAAAGCAATGAAAAAAATAAATAAATAAAATATATATATATATATATATATATATATATATATATATATATATATATATAATTATTTTATTTTATTTTTTTCTTAGCACATAAATTGAAGTATGCCTTTTGATGAATATGGTACATCGTGGGCTGTCTGTTAAGCCAATAAGTAACTTCTCCTACTTAATATTATTGTTTATTACAGCAAAAGTAGAAACAAATGTTATGGCAATGTATAAAATAAGGTGGATGTGTGTATTGATTTTGAAAATCCTGCTTGTGATGTTGCCTTGTAATAGCTCCACAATATACGTATAAGGCTACTTTCACACTTGCGTTTTTGCTGGATCCAGCAGGGTTCAGCAAAAACACTTCAGTTACTGATAATACAACCGTCTGCATCCATTATGAACGGATCTGGTTTTATTATCTTTAACACTGCCAAGATGGATCTGTCATGAATTCCATTGAAAGTCAATGAGGGATGGATCAGTTTTCGATTGTGTCAGATTGTGTCAGATAAAACGGATCCGTCCCCATTGACTTGCATTGTGGGTCATGACAGATCAGTCTTGCTCTGCATCCCGGGATGGAAAGCAAACCGCAGCATGCTGCGGTTTGCTCTCCGGTATGAGAACAGAACGCATTTTAGAGCATTCCGTTCTGTTCAGTTACATTTTGTCCCCTTTGACAATTAATGGGGACAAAACGGAAGGATTTTTTTCCCGCTATTAAGACCCTATGACGGATATCAATACCGGAAAATATTTACGCCAGTGTGAAAGTAGCCTAATACACCCATACAGTACACCCATGTACCATTAGTGACTACAAATACAATTTTCTGGCACTTAAAGCGCTAGATCAGGAATGTACAACCTTTTCTGAATGGGGGCCACATTGTCAGCCTGAACCAATTCCAAGGGCCAAAAATAAAACTTAAAGGGTTATTATCAACTGAAATACTGTATTTATGGTATATTGAACATACAGTATATATCAAAAATGTCTAGTTACACTTCCAGGACTCTCACCTAATAGGAGAATACATGAAAGATACGCGTGAACAGCTGCAAGACATAGACATATATGTCTGTCACCAGATGGTTGGGGGCCGCACATAATGGTATCAAGGACCTCATGTGGCCCCCGGGCCGCAGGTTGTGCATCCCTGCTCTAGATCCAACCTTCTACCACAGACCATCTGAAATTATTCTTATGCAGTGTCCAATTTAAGTTGTGGTCAGTCACAATGTCTATATTCTGTTTTTGTAACCTCTGCTGTTGTCTTCTACTATATTTTGCTGTATTACCATAAAGCACCATTATTGCTGGTAAGAACTGATATGTTCTCATTAGTTTGTGTATGGGTAAAGTTAAATAGTACAACCTCATATTTTGTTGTAGAGCACTGAGGAAACAGGCAATACACAAAGTCAATAACAGGCCAAAGTTGTTCATGAATGCAAAATTTTCGGATGGACATTTTTGATTTCATAAAAACAATTTCCAAGAACCCCCCAATGACCTCAATCGCTTCACAATCGGAGCCAAATCTTTGATTCAGTTATTGGTCACATTTTACTCATACAGCTTTTTCTAGGGGATGGAAATATCCAGTTCCCCCAATACTGCAGAAAATAAAAAATATAATTTCCTCCATTTATACAATAAAAAAAATAATATTGCAATATGACAAAACAAATATGACAAGTTTAAATCAAATTGGAATTCTGGGGGAAGAGTTCATCCAAACATAACTTACATAAGGTTATTGGACATTATTGTAACAATATATGGAACCTTCATTGGAGATCAAAAAGAAAGAAGAAAGAAACTAAAAACTTCTGCCAGAAATAAATCCATAAGTTATATATATGCAAACAATGACTTTCACAATTTGTAATGCATTGAAATTACGATCGGTATTTTCCTGATACTATTATTTTCACCTGAACATGAAGAGCACACTTAATATTTTAATTTATACAGTATTTTCTTTATTTCTTGGAGTTTTTTAAATATTTTTTCTATAATGTAAAATGTCAATTACAGTATTGCAGACTATGGATAATAAAAAAATAAAGGTTAAAAAAACAAAACAAAAAACAAGCCAAGGTTAAGGCTGACAGAGTTCATGCAAACCTGTGAAACAGACACAGGTCAGGAAGAAGGAATAAGGAATCAGGCAGACCAACGGATAATAGCTCTTTTACAGGTGAAAGCTAGCTAGAGAGAGACCTACCGTAGCAAGATCAAGCGAGGAAGTAAAGTCAGCAGAACAGCTATATAGTAACAGCTTATTGGCAATTAGACACAGTGAAGCACAACTTACAGAGCAGTCCAAGCAGTGCTGAAGATAGAGGTACAATCAATATAAATTCTAATTCATGCATTGGAAGCTATCTATGCTCACAGGACAGTAGTGGCTATGAACTGCCGTTGTTACACAGAATTCTCCATGGTCACTGTACTGTTCTAAGGGCCATGAAAGGGATTAGTGCCCTAGAACACCCCTGTCATCACTGTGATGTTCCAACTGCCATCTTGAGGTCTAGCCACCATCCCTGTGCCAGTTGCTACTGCTTAGCCCTTGGTCACCGGACTTGCTAGCATCATATCTTATTGTGCTTCATAAAGGTTTGCTCGCACACAGCAGAATTTGATTTGTAAAAGTCCCTTCAAATGCTGCAGGCACAAACCTAGACATATGTATTGGACAGTCTGTAATAGATCTGCCTGTGAATGTTAATAAGGGATATTGTGTTATGTACTGCGATGATTTATAGATTTGAGATCAACTTATATTCAGCTTTGTAATTACAAGTATGTATCAAATTCACATAGATTTAGAAACTTAAATACCGTACTTTTGTAACACCCTTTCAAATTTTTTAAAATTTAGGGTTCAACACTGCAATGGGAGACCTAATGCGTTCAATTCTCTATCCGAAACTCGTTAATTTTAAACTTCACAGAGAGGTGTGGAAAGTCATCATTGGACTAATGGTGCTTTCTGTTGCTGGAATAATTTATACTGTTGTCATTAATGTACTAAATGGAGTAAGTATTTCTTCCTGTTATAACCTCTTATCTATCCTCAGCACTTTTATAAGGGTGTAAATAACACAAACATTCCACTTTCCTTATTCAGTGCTATGAAGGCATATTGTTACTTAACACTTTTTGTATAGTTTCTTAATTAGAAATGGCTAAAGTTTTCAAAGATTCAATTCGGACGCTTCACTGAATTTTTCCATTTTATCCAAATTAATTTGTGATGCAGCGCGTTGTAAATCAGCTATTTCCTAGAGAGTGTGTATCTTGGGGTACATCACTGTGTGTGGTAGTGAAACAGTTACTGTGCGTCAGTATGACAGGCAGTTGACAGTCGTACACATTTCACTTATTTGATCAGTTACAGGTCAAAAACTGACCAAATAACTGAAGTGTGAACTCAGGCTTACAGGTCAATGTTGCCCAAGATTCTATTACAGAGTGAAAGTGTTAGGTACTCATCTGCAGATGCCACCTTGACATTGGTAGATGGGTCCAGCCCAAGTTTGATCAAAAATGTGCACAAAGAGCTTCCATTTTTCATGTATAGTAGGTATAGTACCACTTTAATACAGAATCAGAATCACTAATCCCAAATTCTATTGTTTGCATGTATAACAGTGTGCTGTGTGGGTGTCATCAGTACGTTTTTGTGTTGACATCACTGTTTATTTTTCCATTCTACTAATATGTCAGAAGAACAACTCCAAAAAATGGATCCTAGTGGAATTACTTATGTAAAAAACAAGTTGTAAAACAAATTTGTGAAAAAATAGAGTTATTTCACCCCAATTAAAGAATCAAGGCCTAGTGGAATTACTTATGTATAAAACAATGTGGCCACCCCAAAATCAGTAGTACTAGAATGCTATTTCAACCCAATTACAGAAGCAAGGCCTAGTGAAATTACTTATGCAAAAAACAATGTGGACATACCAATAGCAGCAGTATCAGACTGCTATTTAACGCCAATTACACAGAATCAAGGCATTATAGAATTACATATGTATAAAACAATTTGGACACCATGATAGCATCAGTATTAGACAGCTTTTTCATCCAAATTAATTACATCAAGATGTAATAGAATTGCTTATTTATTAACCAATGGGAGCACTGTTCTAATAGCCCCTGCACTCTCCCTATGCTTTCCCTATAGTGTGGATAAAGTCTCCCTATTATCTCCCTACATTATCCCTGTGCTGTCCCTGAACTGTTCCAAACTAAAATTTGACAAATAAAGGTTTTCTGTCTTCTCTCTCCCTGCACAGTCAAGTTCACAGTCAAATGGCGGAGCCCGGGCAGGATGAGGCTTTTTATCGAGCTGTGAAATCACAGGGGCTGGCTATCTGCTAATTGGCAGGGCTTCGTACTCAACACTAATAGTAAAATGTTACAATTATTGAACTTGATCAGTATAAGTGAGATACTGTAACAATTTTACAATTTTTTAAGTCTTAAGAACTATATATGTTTGTCATTGTGGCATTGTACTTTAATGCTTTAATTCTTAAACAGTTTGTCTGGGAATAACAAAATTTTTAATGATGCCCACAGCCTGCCTCTGCTATAGGAAGATTCATACTTATCTGTACCTCGCCACTCTGGTCCTGCGCACTGACTCCCACCTGTCCATCTTATGGTCCGAGGCTTCTTTACTTCAGGCCAGGCATGGTCACTTTCTTCACTGCAGCCAACCACTGGCTTTAGCGTTGACATGATGGTTGTGGAACCGATTAGTAGTGTGGTGGCATACTACAACACCATGCTGGAATTCACTGAGCTCTTTAGAACCACCCATTCTTTCACAAATGTTTGTAAAGATAGACTGCATGGTTAGGTGTTTAAGGTTAGGGCTGAATGAAACACCCAAATTCAATTATTTAGGAGTATCCCAATACTCCTGTCCATATAGAGCATTTCTCAGCCCTTTCTACTCTTTGATTCCCGGTTTGATGCTGCAGTGTTTTCACATTTTTATTAAGCATTTATGAGCTCACAGTACATGGTATAAAACAGTAATGTTATAAAGTATAATGAAATATTACTTCCTCAGGAAGAGCATCATCCCTATCAATTGTGCTATTGAATAGTCCATAATTATTTAATTTTGAGAGATTAACCTATCTAAAGATGAATCAGGCATAGATTAGCCAGGATTTCCACACACCATTGCCTGATGCATAAGGCTAGATCATTCTGGTAGTAATGTTCTGACTGCAGTGTGCTGCCACACCAGAACATTATGAAAAATGGCCTATTACTTCTGGCCTCATGCTTCAGCCACTATTCTGATGCTGTCACCCGCCTGATGCCACAAACCTGCTGCCTCTACTTCCATCTTCTTCTACTGCCTCCCACCATGTTGTGCTATTACTGCTACTGCTGTTGCCCCCTACCTCCCCACTCTGTGCCTGGGTCATAATGTTGACTCCTCATGATGTTGCCATACTCCCCACTGTGTGACTGGATCACTATGTTGACTCCTCCACCACAACGGACTAGCTATGCATGTTTCTGTGATGTACACCGAGATACACTCTCCCTTCAGGCAGGGAAATAACTGGTTTATAATGCAATTCGTGACAAATTAATTTGGATTGAATAAAATTTTAGGGAAAAATTCTGCAAGCGTCCAACTTGAATGTTTGAAAACTTCGCTCATCTCTACTTATGTCTGTGTAGGCTACAATCCTGGTTTTGGCTCACAATCACTGATGGAAATCATTGATCAAACACTGATGAGTGAATAAGGCTTTAGTTGTATATATTAGAGATATCTAATACCTTGGTCATTTCAGTGCAACATCTAAGTGCAACATTTAAAGGAAAACTGTCATGTTAAACATGGTGTTTTAGCTGAGGCACCATGTTATAGAGCAAGCGGAGCTGAGCAGACTAATATATAGTTTTGTGGGAAAAGATTTGGTATACTGCAAATTGTAATTTATTAATTCATATCCCTCCTCATTCTGGGGTTTGAAGTCAAGGATGCAGTCCAATCAGTGATTGACAGTCTTCTCTCTGACTGTGAATACAGAGTTGGCTACCATTCACTGATAGGACCACCTCTTTGACTTCAAAGCCCAGAATAACTAGGAATTTAAATGAATAAATTACAAGTTATACTGAATATTTTCCCATAAAACCACGTATCAGCCTGCTCAGCTCTGCCTGCTCTATAACATGGTGCTGGCAGATTATACTGTATTTTCATGGTGACAAGTTCCCTTTAAGTGTACAGCAAGAATCATGCAGTTCCAGGAATTGAACCAGCACTGACCAGAAGATAACTCTACTTTCATTACATGTTCTGTCATCTTTATCCATTAATCTATATCTCTTAAACATGTTTTCTTTTGTTGTCACCGTCATAACCTCCATATCCCTCCAAATATTTCATTATCCCACTATTCCTACACCAAGCAGAGAGCTATATATCTCACTGTTGTAGTTATCCTCTTACCTGGCTAACTCCATTGGCCTCCTCTTAAACATAAAAATCTTTCCATCTAAACATACTCAGCCACTCTCAATTGATACCGCTCTCTCTACTTCTTATGGAAACATATTTCTTAATCCTGGACCACTGCCCATATAGGCAGGGAAGGCAGTTGCTATGGGGCCCGGGAGTGTGAAGGGCCCGGCCAGGTCGAATGGCCCCGCCCCCTTTCCGACATAAATGCACAGCAATCTTTTTCCTTGCCTTTGCAGCTGCCAGCAGTCTGCCCAATTTCTCTGTTAGATACCCAGCTGGTCAATAAGCAGGGAGATGCTGTGTTCCCTGCTCTGCTTATTGACCAGCTGAAATTTCAGGGCCATGACCAGATCTGTCCTCCACTCTTCACTCTGCTGCTTCTGCCTGATACATCTAGCATCATTACAGCAGCAGAGCTCCATTACAGACAGAGGCCCCAGCAAGTTCAATCGAACTTCATAGCTCTGACCTTCTCCTGACCAGTGACCTGCAGAGGTAGGGAATTAACTCTTCCAGGTATCCTGACCACGCTGAGCCAGTACAGAAACAGCAGGAACTCAGTAGGAGCTGTGTCTGCTGGGTGTGTAATATATAAGTAGCAGGGACACGGTTAGTTGGAGTGCCGTTGTGTGTTATATATATATATATATATATACACACACACACACACACACACACACACACAGGGCACTGTTCACTGCTTACTGACCACACACAGCATATGCTTCCAGCCCCTCAGAGACCCCTGCTTGGAATTCAGTCTCATTGCCCTATTACAAATAGCCTATTTCTAATAGGTCAATAAGAGATAAGGACTGAACTCTCTATATAAATTATATATATATATATAGAGAGAGAGAGAGAGAGAGAGAGAGAGAGAGAGAATGAGATATTTCTCTCTCTCTCTCTCTCTCTCTCTCTCTCTATATATATATATATATATAGTTATCAAACTGGTGTGAAGTAAAACTATCTTAGTTGCCCATAGCAACCAGATTCCACCTTTCATTTTTCATAGCTTCTTTGGAAAACTAAAAGGTGGAATCTGATTGGTTGCTATGGGCAACTAAGCCAGTTCTACTTTACATCAATTTTTTTTTTTTACTGCTTCCTGCTCTTCTATGTAAATGTGTAGCGCAGTGATCACCTTTTGGTGTCACGTATATAGCTGATACATTGCTGAAACTGACAGTACTGGAACTAGCTCCAGTTCTGCCGTTTTAACCCTTAAGATGCTGCGTTACAAACACAATGCGCATAAAACATACAGATGCTTTTTTTATTAGGTTAATGCAATTATTTTGGGGGGGGGGGCAATTCTGAGTTTTGCTATGGGGCCCCATGATTTCTATGTACGTCTCTGTCCTGGACCCACTTGTCTAATCCCCACTGTTCAATCTCCCGTCTATCGCAAAGCCCCTACCAATAACTGCTCTCACTCCTCTAGCCTCATGAGTCAACTATTCACCTGGCCCCTACTCCCCCACTCTTTCTTTCCATTGGAATGTCACTGAAAACTTCAATTGAACTACACTCCCCTCCATGACAGACATGGTGGTGGTGTTGGGCTCTTCCTATCAGGTAACTGCTCCTTCAACCCATCTCCATTCTTTCACAACTTCCCCTCTTTCAAAGTTAACTCCATTCCCATCTTCTTTCTCCAACCATCATCTACTGTCCATCAGGCCCTGCTACTGACTTTTTTGACCACTTCAATATTTGGCTTCTATACTTTTTCTCCGCTGACATCCTCATCATCATCATGAGGACTTTCAACATCCCTATTGACACACACAATTCAACTGACTTCAAACTCCTATCTCTTACCTTTGGCCTTACACAATTGCCCTACACAGCCACCCACAGAGATGGATACAATCTAGACCTTGTTTTCTGGTCTTAATAAATCCCTTAACTGGGGGTAGATCCATCGAAGTTATGAGGCGCAGGCGTCTCCATAACTTCAGCATATCCAGTGCCAGTTCTAAATGTAAGATAGACACTCCAGCTGTCTCCAATAAGGCTCAATTGTTGGAAGCTTTGAAATAGGAAAAAGCATAAAATGTGCCAAGGCACAGGGTGTTTTTCAACACATTGCTTTTTACGCCTTTAAACATGCCTTTATCCAAAACTATGTGTGTCAGTGACACTCTGACATTATTGTCTACTGTTCTCATTCATCCCAGACCTTAGGGAGGGTGAAATGAAAACAAAAACTAAAACGAGATAGCAGCTTTTCATGGAAAATCTGTGTTTTAGAGGACTAGAGGGAGAAATACACAATTTTCAGGGGAATTGGAGCAACTTTGGTTTGTAAGGAATAGATTTGGAACCGAACCAAACTTTTTGAAAAATCTGAAACAATCCAAATCTTGGGAGATTTGCTCATCTCTACCCCTGAGTTACCTAAAATGCTAGTGCATGCCCTTTTAATCTCCTGTCTAAACTACTTCAACATCCTAGTCTATGGCCTCCTATCTAGAACCCTAGCACCCCTCCAATGTATCTTCAACTCTGCTGCCCAGTTAATCCACCTTTCCCTTTGTTTCTCCTCTACCAACCCCCTCTGTCAATCCCTTTACTGGCTCCTTTTTGCTCAGCAAATTCAGTTCAAAATAGTGACAACTACATTTAAGGCCGTCCACAATCTGTCCCCTTCTTACTTCTCTCACCTGCTTTCCTGATACATTCCTATACGTAACCTCTGATCCTCACAGGACCTACTTTTTTGTTCTCCTCTCATCTGTTCTTCACATAATTGTTTACAAGATTTCTCATGTGCATCTCCCATGCTGTGGAACTTGCTAACCCAGCATATCAGAATCCCCCCCCTTCCCCAACATTCATTTCAAACCTTCAAAAACAACCTGAAAGCCCACCTCTTCAGGAAAGCCTACCACCTACAATGAGCATGCTGCCACCATACAACCAGATGAACAGTTTTTACCGTCCCCTACTGTGTCCCATCCCTTCCCTTCTGGATTGTAAGCTCTGGAGGGCAGGATTCTCCTTCCCATCTGTACCAGTTTGTTAATACTTTCATGTTTATTATATTTAATTTTTTTATATTATGTATATGTGTCTACTTCTTGATGAACATCTTCTAATTCTTGACGAGCATCTAAACTATGGTCCATGATATCTAATTTCTTGGAATTTTTGTACCCTCCTAACTGATACCTTTTAATGATAAGATCCCTTATCAGTTTTGCCTACTGATATTATGAATTACTAGTTACTTTTCTTTTTTGTTTCCATATATTTTGTAGGCTACAGAAAAGGATTTGGTAATCATAAGTCTTATCATGACCACTGTTACAATTCCATTTACACTGCCTCCAGCTTTGACCACCTGCACCCTTTACTCACAGACTCGCTTAAAAAAGCAGGGGATATTTTGTATCAGTCCTCAACGGATTATTGTCTGTGGACAGTTAAACCTTGTCTGTTTTGATAAAGTATGTCTTATATGTTTACTATATTGTTATATACGTTTAGTAATATGAAAGATATTTACATGGTTTAGCAGTTTTTACATCACATAAATTCTTTGATTTAGGACATTCTTTCAAATTGTGTTAAATTGTTATTAATATTTATAGTGTCTGTCACATAAAGGGAACCCATGTTGTCTTATTAGGGGATATGGACATCATCAAGGGGAAGTCTCATGCTTGAAACTCTCTTTCTTTGAACCAAAATGGAAAGTTTCTCAGTACGAGAAGTTCCCATTCTGGTGAACCTAAGCTTTCCTTGAGTTATAAGTACAACTTGTAGTTAGATGCATCTTCTCTTGCAATAAACATTACTGGCAGTTATAGAAGTTGGAACTATGGTGATCAGCTGATAATTACTTGAGGTTACATTTAAAAATGGTTATGTTCATGAGACAAGCCATTTATCAATCTTTCTCCAGTTTGCCTTATCTTTTTTACTTACTGATATAGAACCAACATATTCTGCAGCACTTTACAGACATTATCGTCACTCACTGTCCCCTTTGGGGCTCACAATCTAAAGTTGCTATAAGTAGGTTTTTGTTGTGTGGAAGAAAACCAGAGTACCCGGGAGAAGCTCACACAAACATGGGGAGAACAGGGGGATTAAACCAATGAAGGCACTATGGGTCAGCACTGGTTGCCTAATGTATCACAGCATAGGTGTATCTTATTTAGTGTAAATTATCAAACTATTATGAAAAATGTTGGGCTGTAATTGTTAATTATATACATCTGTTGTTGCTTAAAAGTACAGACTAGTATATTTTACTCCAGACAGGTACATTAACAGAAGATTGTTTAGATTTGTGGGGCATTGTTCCTTCTGAAGGAATCAGGTAGGTTCATTTTGACCTGTTTCCATATCTTAAAAAACCTCCATGTTGGAAGACATTATAAAACACTTCTGTTTAGAGGTGTTACTTTTGCAGTTGATGAATCTAGTTTAACTCCTTAAAGACCAAGCAAAAATCTTTGTGGGGTAAAACTGAAAAAAAAAAACCACAATTTCGTCAAGATTTGGGGGTTTTGAACTTTTGATCTTAGCGAAGTAATGAAATATTTGATTTGGCTGCTTCGACGAATTTCACAAAGAAATTCGATTTGTAACAAATTACTTCATCACAAAGAGTATTCCTTTGTATGTAGCTGGCACAATGATGGGGAAGGGGGATCATGACGCCCACCCTCCCATTATTGAACCTCTCAGATGCAGCATTCATTGCCGATTGTGGCATCTGAGATTAAAATGAAGGTATTTCAGGTTTAAAAAACAAAACAAAAAAAGAACATACTCACCTTATCTATTTGCTCATGGAGAGGCCGTCATGGTCATCTTGATTGAAGACACCGCATAAAATCTCGCTGGTTGGGCACTGTGACGTCACACATTAACCTGCGTGAGTATTTTCATGGTATCTTTAACCAAGATGGCTGTGATGGCCTCTCTGCAAGCAAATGAATGAGACGAGTAGTTTTTTTGCCACCATTTCATACCATGAAGCGTGAGGAAATTAGACTTTGCGGCAAATCAAATTTTTCCTGAGATTTGGATTGCAGTCAATTAATTTGGCTTCTATTCGCTCAACACTAATTATGATATTCACTGTGTGCTAAAAATGACATGACACTCTTATTCTGCAGGTAAAATTAATTATGGCAATGTCAAATTAGTATTGTATTAGTATTTTTATATTTCTGTCTCCAGAATTTTATGAAGGCTTTTTTGTGGGACAAACTAATTTTTATTGGTATCAATTTTGGAAATGGAAAATTGCATGTTTCAACTTTTCTTTTCCTTACAGCATTCACAGCACACAAAAAATATTTTTATATTTTAACCCCTTCACGCTATATGACGAGTATACTCGTCATGGAGCACTGCTATTTAATGCTCCATGACGAGTATACTCGTCATTATTAGGGATGAGCGAACCGAACCGTAACGAACCAGATTCGTTACGAACTTTACCGAACGTTCGGTTCGTCCCCGAACCGAACTTTCGTAAAGTTCGTATGAATCAGGTTCGTAAATAAATAAAGTTTACTTTTTCCACAGAATAGACCAGGATACAAGGGATTATTTATTACTCCTACAATCCCTTGTATCCTGGTGTGACCCTCGTGTCAAACCACCCTTTTGGGAGGAGAATGGCCGAGATGGGTTATTATTTTCGTTCGTCCGAACGTTCGTTCGGACGAGCGAACAGAACCGTAACGAACCAGATTCGTTTAAGAACTTTTAAGACGAATCTGGTTAAAATAAAAACGGCACATCAAAACTGTACCGTTTTCACAGAATAGACCAGGATACAAGGGATTATTTATTACTCCTACAATCCCTTGTATCCTGGTGTGACCCTCGTGTCAAACCACCCTTTTGGGAGGAGAATGGCCGAGATGGGTTATTATTTTCGTTCGTCCGAACGTTTGTTCGGACGAGCGAACAGAACCGTAACGAACCAGATTTAACAACGCTACACTGTATGTTCGTCACTGGAGTAGGAATGTTCGCAGACGCAGTGTATTTGTACGCTAATGCGTACATATTCAGTTAAGTAGCGTACCTTTGACAACGCTACACTGTATGTTCGTTATTATGAATGTTCGCATTAGCGTACGCATTAGTTTAAATTCTTAAATATGCGTATATTTTGCGTCGCCGTTGTACAAGTCACTTTAATTTTTTCTACTTTTTTCATTTAATAGCAACTGCAAGTAAACGAAACTATACCCTACCAGACTACCATTATTGTTGCAGCAATTATTCAGCCGTTATAGCAAGTTTCGTTTTAGGTTCGGTTCGTATGAATCCGAACTTCAAGAAAATTCGCCGAACCGAACCGAACCGAACTTTTCAAAAGTTCGCTCATCCCTAGTCATTATATTAAACTGTCACCATGTCTGCTGACATGGTGACAGTGCTGAGACCCCGGCTGTTACTTACAGCCAGGGGTCTCAGCTTACCAGCCTGGGACCAATGGGGGCGGTCCCGGGCTAGCAATCGCTGTGATTGGCTAGTCTATACAGACTAGCCAATCACAGCGATGGAATGCTTTTTAATGTAAAAAAAAATAAATAAATAATAATGAATATGTATATATTATATACATATAATATATATGTATATAATATACATCTAATGTGCGGGGGGGGTGTAATGTGCGGCGGGCGGGCGGACGGGCGGTATGGCGGCGGCATCGCCGCCGCATTGATTTTCAGGATGGAGAGCGGGTGAAGCAGAGTATCAGCATACAGCTGATACTCTGCTTTAAACTGCTGACATCGGTGCTGGCGCCGATGTCAGCAGTTTAACCCTTTCCATGCCACGGTCCGTAGGGACCGCGGCATGGAAAGGGTTAACAGGGAGGGAGCTCCCTCCCTCTCCCATCGGCGCTGCGGTGCGCTGGCAGCGCCGATGGTGTGGGCTGAAGAGGGGAGGAAGCTCCCTCCCCCTTCCATCGGGACGCTGTTCTGCTCTGGCAGCGTCCCGATGGTTACCATGGCAACCAGACGCTTTCAGAAGCGTCTGCTTGCCATGGTGTAAGCTAAGCCTCATCAGGCTCCTGCTAAAGGCAGGAGCCTGACAAGGCTTAGAAAGAATGAAAATACACTGCAGTACACTATACAGTGTACTGTAGTGTATTATAGAACAATCAGACCCACTGGGTCTGAGTCTAAAAAAGTGTAAAAAAAAAAAAAAGTTAAAAAAAAAGGTAAAAAAAGTTTTAAAAAAATCCTATTTTTCCCCCCAAAACTCAAATTTAAAATTAGTAAAAAAAGAAAAAAAAATACCCCAATCATGTTAGGTATTGCCACGTTCGTAACAACCTGCTCTACAAAAATATCACATGCCCTGACCCCTCAGGTGAACACCGTAAAAAAAATAAAATAAAAACAGTGTCAAAAAAGCCATTTTTTGTCACTTAACATCACAAAAAGTGCAATATCACGCGATCAAAAAGGCGTATGCCCCTTAAAATAGTACCAATCTAACCGTTACCTCTTCCCGCAAAAAATGAGCCCCTACCTGAGACAATTGCCCAAAAAATAAAAAAACTACAGCTCTCACACTATGGAGAGACTAAAACATGATTTTTTTGTTTAAAAAATGATATTATCGTGTAAAACTTAAATAAATAAAAAAAACTATACATGTTAGGTATCACCACATCCGTAACAATCTGCTCTACAAAAATATCACATGAGTTAACCCCTCAGGTGAACACAGTAAAAAAAATAAAATAAAAACAGGGTAAAAAAAGCCATTTTTGTCACTTTACGTCACAAAAATTTTAATAGCAAGCGATCAAAAAGGCGTATGCCCCTCAAAATAGTACCAATCTAACCGTCACCTCTTCCCGCATAAAATGAGCCCCTACCTGAGACAATTGCCCAAAAAATAAAAAAACTACAGCTCTCAGACATTGGACAGATTAAAACATGATTTTTTTGTTACAAAAATGATATTATTGTGTAAAACTTAAATAAATAAAAAAAACTATGCATGTTAGGTATCGCCACGTCCGTAACAACCTGCTCTACAAAAATATCACAGGAGTTAACCCCTCAGGTGAACACAGTAAAAAAATAAAAATAAAAACTGAGGCCAGAACAGCCATTTTTGGTTACCTTGCCTAACAAAAAGTGTAATATAAAGCGATCAAAAATCATATGTAACCCAAAATAATATCAATAACACTGTCACCTTATCCCTTAGTTTCCAAAATATGGGCACTTTTTGGTTGTTTCTACTGTAGGGGTGCATCAGGGGGGCCTCAAATGGGACATGGTGTCTGAAAACCAGTCCAGCAAAATTTGCCCTCCAAAAACCATTTGGCGCACCTTTCCTTCTGCGCCCTGCTGTGCGCCCATACAGTAGTTTACAATCACATGTGGGGTGTTTCTGTAAATCGCAGAATCAGGGTAATAGTTTTTGAGTTTTGTTTGGCTATTAACCCTTGATGTGTTACAGGAAAAAATGTATTAAAATGGAAAATCTGCCAAAAAAGTGAAATTTAGAAATGTCATCTCCATTTTCCTTTAAATCTTGTGGAAGACATAAAGGGTTAACAAAGTTAGTAAAATTAGTTTTGAAAACCTTGAGGGGTGTAGTTTCTAAAATGGGGTCATTTATGGTGGTTTCTATTATGTTAACCCCACAAAGTGACTTCAGAACTGAACTGGTGCTTAAAAAAATGGTTTTGGAAAATTTCTTACAAATTTTAAGAATTACTTCTAAAATTCTAAGCCTTCTAACGTCCCCAAAAATAAAATTATATCTACAAAATGATGGTAACATAAAGTAGACATATGGGAAATGTAAAGTAATAACTATTTTGTGAGAAATCACAATGTCCCTTAAAAGCAGAGAAATTCAAAGTTTGAAAATTACAATTTTTTCCAAATTTTCTGTAAATTTAGGATTTTTTAATAAATAAAGGTGATTTATATTGACTCAAATTTACCACTGTCATGGAGTACAACGTGTCACGAGAAAACAATCTCAGAACGGCTTGGATAAGTAAAAGTGTTTCAAAGCTATTACCACATAAAGTGACACATGTCATATTTCCAAAATTTGGCCTGGTCCTTAAGGTGAAAAATGGCATGTAGGGGTTAATAGTTCAAACACTTTTGGATGTAGTGATACCTGTAATTTTTTTTGTTTGATTTTTATTGTTTATTTTTATTAGTAAAATTGGGAAAGAACAATTATTTGGATTTTTAATACTTTTATTTATACTTTTAGTCATTAAAGAGGTTGTCATCTCATACATTGGGAACATATTGCTAGGATATTCCCCCAATGTCTGATAGATGTAGGTCCACCACTGGGACCCGGACCTATGTCTAAAACAGAGCCTGCCAATTGAAGGAGAACAGACCTCACATGCATATCTGTCTCCATTTATTTCCATAGGACTGCCAAAAAATAGCAGCTCAACAGGCTAACCATGCCCACTTTCCCACCCACTTTATCACACTGGAGCAAGTGGTGTAAAAAATGCAAAATGTGCCAAATAAGCCCAAAAGATGTAAAACTGTATTTTGTGTCTTTTTGATGCAAGAATTCTGGAGTACAGGACTTGATAAATTTTCCCATATGCCTCTGGGAATATGTGGATAGTAAAATGTTTACTGTTTACTGAACGTCTAGTTTATTATTTTGCATAGTTAGAGCATATTCTGGTTTACAAGGTAATTTTTTCCAAATCAATGACAGTAGAGGGAGATCTTCACAATTATGAGGACTGGGGTACAAATATATTAGAAAGTTACAGATCTTTTTAATTTACATAAAATAAGAAATGCCCTTCTATGTATTTTCCCTATCAATTACTTATTACTCCATTGTCTACCAGATTTCTGGAGGCAGTGCCCATTACACCTGGATTTACTTTACCCTGGAGTCTTTTAGTTGGAGCAATGGCCACTTGTCATTCGTTGGTTTCAATGGATGGAAAAGTACATGGAGATCCACTAGACATGAAGATGTTTGAAGGAACAGGCTGGGTAATATTTATCTCTTAAATGTGCCATGATATTCATTTCAAAACAAACTAAACTATTTTCTGAGTCTTTTTGTTTTTTCAAACGTTCTTAGGAGCTTGAAGAATGCAAAGTGAATGGGAAATCTAATTCATATTATGTTGTCACACCAAGATCACAGACACTAAATGTAAGTTTTGGTAAAAGTTAGATGAAAATTATTTGGTAATGTTTGTAATGTTTACATCTTCATTTTTCCTTTTCATCGAAAGTTCCATAAAGGTTCAACCCACTTTTGTTTTAATGGCAAGCTCAGTGTGCAGCAGCATTCTCACTTTCAAAGCCACAGAAACTTCAATTGAACCCTCACAATCCCTATTATGAGTAAGTGGGGTCCACCAGCACCATTTTAATCCTAGTGTAGACTGTATCTGGCACAGCATTGTGACTTCCATTATAGATAGAAACAATAGTGTGGAACAAAGATTAAATGCTACATTTATTTTCCTCTTACCTATCAATCAGGATTTCTGTTATACAAGCTCAAATATCTGTTTTATTGTGTCCTCCAGCTACAGACTCACTGAGAAAGGTCCAACAGCAAGGCCCAAACATCTGACACTGAGTGGCTGTACTAATATTATATGATTCTTTTTTGTTTTAACTATAAATTGCTTGGATGTACATATTTGTGTGCAATTAAAGAAGAATTAAGAAAAAGAATTAAGAAAACTGAACCAAAACCCCCCCCCCCCACACACACACATAAATCTATACTATTTATTGCAGGCTTTTTTATTTGTTCTTTGGTGTAGATTTTGGTGCAGATTTTCTGTTTATGTTAACAGCCCCTTTGAAGTGTACAGGGAAAACCACGCTACAGAAGGTGTGGAATCATACAAACAGTTGGCAGACCTTATATGCTGACAAAAGATGCATGTGCATTGTTTGCTGGAATTTACTAGTGTTGTTTTGCATGTGATATGTGTCCCATTGGATTTTCTGCATACTCCTGTACAGAAGAAGTGACGGGCTAAAACACACATGGGCAAAAATGCTAAGCAAGTTGGGCATTTTAGGCTTTTTTGTAGCACCCTAACCCAGGACTATCCCTGAAAACCATGAGTCCTAGATGTCATAGGGACTAAAGGAGACCATTTTCCTTTAATTCTTTGCAATAACTATCAATTGCCAATGTATGGCAAGAGCCAGAATTGGAGAAAACTCTGATTATGGCTGTTAACCCCAACATGTATTATCACAGGACTATTAATGTACTGTACAGTGTTGAGATGTATGTGCATGTACAAATAATCTGACAGTTCACCTATAAATTTTGGCTGTATTAGGGGTTGTCCGAGTTATTTTTTTGTCCTTTGTATGTTTCTAACTAGTCAAATACAACAGTTTTTTCATACACTTTCTGCTTCTAAAGCTGTTGATTTCTTAGATTTTACTAAGGGTCACATGACCTGTGATGTCAGCTTATCTACCTGCTGTGTGATGTTTCGTGCACAAGCCTCAGAGATCAGATAACAGCTTGTACACAGACGTCACTGTGGTGACCACGCTCCCCCTGCTCTGCCACTGCTGCTATCTGCTCTCTCCCTGGATTCCTTCAGATAAAATATTAACCCCTTCAGCCAGAACACACTGAAGGCTTTACAACAGCAGCTGCAGATGTAAAGAGACACAGGATCTGCCCTCCTCACCCTACAGACACAAAGCTGACACTGGAGCTGATCTGGAGGAGATGCAAAGTACAAGTACAGGTGGTGGGGAGATCCTGTGTGTATCAGCAGTGTCATTGTACAGCTGGGACTTGTAGTCCTACACATACAACATGCTGCTGAGTATCCCAGCAGGCAGACTTGTATCCCAACACTCAGCACTTGTATTCACTCCCTTTACAGAGAGGGGGGGGGCAGAGATTGTTATTACTGCATGTAAACAAAGGCCAGAAGAGAACCAGGGAAATGGGGAAATAGAGATTTTTTTTTGCCTAAAACTTGCTTAACTTAGTTATATATTGCTGCCCATCAGATTTAAAGTACTATATCTTTTTTTTTTCATAACTCGGACAACCCCTTTAAGAGCATAGTGTAAAAACAGCAAATCCAAGTATAAGGTATCACAAATTATTTCGCTAATGCATGTGCATTTTTGGCCTATGCCTATATCTAGGAAGTTCTTCGACATTAGGCTGAAAATTCATTTTCCCCTATGTAATCAGGTGTGTGGGCTATTCTTGCAAATTAAGGCCTCTTTCACACGGCCGTCACGGATTTAGTCCGGATGCGTTCCGGAAAATCCGCACCAATCCGCATGCAATCGCAGTCAGTTTTGACTGCGATTGCGTACGTTTGTTCAGTTTTTTCCGTGTGGGTGCCAAGCGTTTTAATGCATTTTTCACGCGAGTGATAAAAAACTGAATGTTTACAAACAACATCTCTTAGCAACCAACAGTGAATCACGCATTGCATCCGCACTTGCGTGCTGATGCAATGCGTTATTCACGCAGCCCCATTCACTTCAATGGGGCCGGGGCTGCGTGAAAAACGCAGAATATAGAACATGCTGCGATTTTCACGCAACGGCGAACTGATGCGTGAAAAAATTCGCCCATGTGAAAAGCCCCATTGAAATGAATGGGTCAGGATTCAGTGTGGGTGCAATGCGTTCGCATCACGCATTGCACCCGAGTGGAAATCTCGCCCGTGTGAAAGGGGCCTAAAGAGGTTTTCCGAGAGTTTGATATTGATGACCTATCCTCAGCATAAATCATCAAGATCAGATCAGCAAGAGTCCGACTCCTGGCACAGCTTAAGCGACCACTGTGGCCTCTTGCTAAGCCAGTGGCGTGACAGTCATCATTCAGATAGCTTAGACTCAGCTCAGTCACATTCAAGTGAATGGGGTGAGTTACAATACCAAGCACAGCTTCTATCCAATGGATGGTGCTGTGCTCGGTAAGCTGCAAGAAGGCCGAAGTGCTCACTTGAGCACTGCAGCTTTCTCAAGCAGGTGATCAGTATGGGTGCTGGTTGTCGCCCTCCTGCTTATCTGATATTGATTACCTATCCTGAGGACCTTAATATTTGTGCTGATATTGTCCAAAGCAACTGCAATAAACAATCTGTTGCTAAATCTAAATATGTAATTAGAGATGAGCGAACATGCTCGTCCGAGCTTGGTGCTCGTTCGAGCATTAGGGTACTCATAACTGCTCGCTGCTCGGACGAGTATCTCGCCATGCTCGAGGAAATGGCAACTTCCGCATCGTGCTTTTTTGGCGCCTAAAAACACAGCCAATCACAAGCCAGGAGACTCTGCGTACCACCCAGCATCACGTGGGGCCCGTACATGTCGATAGCAGGGGTTGGCTGGCCTGATCAGGTGACCCTGGAATATACTACCGACTGGCCGCGGTGCTCATCTCAGATGCCGTCTGGATATCGTTAGGGATAGAGCTGCTGCCTTTCAGGGACAGTGTTAGGGCCTGAATTGGGCTGAATTAGGGCCTGAGTTCTCAGTTAGGCAGGGATCACCCACAAAGAACCCAACAGCCCTTCAAAGGGCTAGAAGACATTTTTTTTTTTTTTTTTTGTCACTTGGCTGGCTGGCACTAGTAGTGCAGCTATCGCCATATCTATCCCTGTGTTTTTTTTTTATTGTTCTATCTCAGTGATACAAATCCATTGCACACAGCACTGTGGAACCATTCTGTGTGTCACAGTTCAGCACTGACTCACTCCAATCCATATATACTGTCCAGGTGACACTTTCTGTACGTCACACAATACAACCAAGTCATTTGCTACCAATATCATCTACAGCTTGATCCAGAAAACTCTCTGTGTGACATTTGTCTGGGTCACAGACTAAATAGCCACCATTAACAGGGTGTCAGTGAGTTCTACGATATTTCCTGCACGTCACGTTCCCAAAAAACAAAATATAAAAAAAAAAAAATATATTATTTCAGTTGTTTTAGCTCAGTGATACAATCCATTTTACTCAGCTGCGTGTAACCTTTCTGTGTGTCACAGTTCAGCACATTCGCTCCCATCCGTATATACTGTCCAGGTGACACTTTCTGTACGTCACACAATACAACCAAGTCATTTGCTACCAATATCATCTACCGCTTGATCCAGAAAATTCTCTGTGTGACATTTGTCTGGGTCACAGACTAAATAGCCACCATTAACAGGGTGTCAGTGAGTTCTACCATATTACTGCACGTCACGTTCCCAAAAAACAAAATATATAAAAAAAAATTATTATTTCAGTTGTTTTAGCTCAGTGATACAAATCCATTTTACTCAGCCGCGTGTAACCTTTCTGTGTGTCACAGTTCAGCACATTCGCTCCCATCCGTATATACTGTCCAGGTGACACTTTCTGTACGTCACACAATACAACCAAGTCGTTTGCTACCAATATCATATACCGCTTGATCCAGAAAATTCTCTGTGTGACATTTGTCTGGGTCACAGACTAAATAGCCACCGTTAACAGGGTGTCAGTCAGTTCTACCATATTTCCTGCACGTCACGTTCCCAAAAAAACAAATATAAAAAAAAAATATATTATTTCAGTTGTTTTAGCTCAGTGATACAAATCCATTTTACTCAGCTGCGTGTAACCTTTCTGTGTGTCACAGTTCAGCACATTCGCTCCCATCCGTATATACTGTCCAGGTGACACTTTCTGTACGTCACACAATACAACCAAGTCATTTGCTACCAATATCATCTACCGCTTGATCCAGAAAATTCTCTGTGTGACATTTGTCTGGGTCACAGACTAAATAGCCACCGTTAACAGGGTGTCAGTCAGTTCTACCATATTTCCTGCACGTCACGTTCCCAAAAAAACAATATTAAAAAAAAATATATTATTTCAGTTGTTTTAGCTCAGTGATACAAATCCATTTTACTCAGCTGCGTGTAACCTTTCTGTGTGTCACAGTTCAGAACATTCGCTCCCATCCGTATATACTGTCCAGGTGACACTTTCTGTATGTCACACAATACAACCAAGTCTTTTGCTACCAATATCATCTACCGCTTGATCCAGAAAATTCTCTGTGTGACATTTGTCTGGGTCACAGACTAAATAGCCACTGTTAACAGGGTGTCAGTGAGTTCTACCATATTTCCTGCACGTCACGTTCCCAAAAAAACAAAATATAAAAAAAAAATATATTATTTCAGTTGTTTTAGCTCAGTGATACAAATCCATTTTACTGAGCTGCGTGTAACCTTTCTGTGTGTCACAGTTCAGCACATTCACTCCCATCCGTATATACTGTCCAGGTGACACTTTCTGTACGTCACACAATACAACCAAGTCATTTGCTACCAATATCATCTACCGCTTGATCCAGAAAATTCTCTGTGTGACAATTGTCTGGGTCACAGACTAAATAGCCACCGTTAACAGGGTGTCAGTCAGTTCTACCATATTTCCTGCACGTCACGTTCCCAAAAAAAACAAATATAAAAAAAAAAAATTATTTTTTCAGTTGTTTTAGCTCAGTGATTACAAATCCATTTTACTCAGCTGGCGTGTAACCTTTCTGTGTGTCACAGTTCAGCACATTCGCTCCCATCCGTATATACTGTCCAGGTGACACTTTCTGTACGTCACACAATAACCAAGTCGTTTGCTACCAATATCATCTACCGCTTGATCCAGAAAATTCTCTGTGTGACATTTGTCTGGGTCACAGACTAAATAGCCACTGTTAACAGGGTGTCAGTGAGTTCTATACCATATTTCCTTCACGTCACGTTCCCAAAAAAACAAAATATAAAAAAAAAATGTATTATTTCAGTTGTTTTAGCTCAGTGATACAAATCCATTTTACTCAGCTGCGTGTAACCTTTCTGTGTGTCACAGTTCAACACATTCACTCCCATCCGTATATACTGTCCAGGTGACACTTCTGTACGTCACAGAATACAACCAAGTCATTTGCTACCAATATCATCTACCGCTTGATCCAGAAA
>ONZH01020658.1:0-61932 GCA_900303285.1 Rhinella marina | reverse complement strand
CTCTGGACATCCCTCTGCCTCTGGACATCCCTCTGCCTCTTGCTGCCTTTTTCGGTGCTGCGCAGACCACCACCTCTCCACTGCTTTCCTCGCTGGACATCACCCCTGGCCAAGTGGGGTCGGTCATTTCGTCATCCCACCACCTCCTCTTCCACTTCCTCACTCTGCTCTCCTGCTGCCCACTGGACATTCCAACAGCCTCCCTTGATGGCAACTGCGTCTCATCATCATCATCGCTCATTGATAACAGATGCTGGCTCAGGGTCCACATCAGCAGGAGATGGCGAAAAACTCAAGTGTTTGGCATCACTACAAACAATTCCTCTGCTAGCTCCTGGGATTTCTTCCGGCACATCTGAAAAAGGACCCGAAAAGAGCTCCTGGGAGGGGCAATGGTGGGATGACTCTGTGGGCCAGGTGTGGAGGAAGGAGGGTCAGAGTGAGACTGTGTGGATGACTGGGCTGGTGGACAACTGTGTGGAAGCGCTATCGGGCTATCCATTGCACCACCTGTTTCAACCTGCTCAGGCCTCAACAGCGGTGTAACCCGCCCCCTGCTTAACTGTCCCATAAAGGGCCAGGGGGGGGGATTCTGGATGAGCGGGATCCTGGGCTGACCCTCAACCAGCACGCAATTGTATCCCCACTGGCTTTCAACAAGGCTCCCGGCCCACAGCTAGTTTCCGCGCCCCCGTCCTCGTCCACGTCCTATTCCGCTAGCCCCCCTCCGCATTTTATTTTTTTTGGTTACAATATTTTGCCTTCACAGCCATGAAATATTTTGCAAGAGAACGCACAGTACAGTTCCCAATTATAAGGCCTAATCTATTTTATATTTTCAAGGTTACACAGCCGTGTACTAACTGTTCAGACGGTGGGTATTAACACCAGTTATTTAAATTAGTTTGCAAGAGAACGCACAGTACAGTTGCCATTATAAGGCCTATATATTTATAGTTCAAGGTACACAGCCGTGTACTAACTGTTCAGACGGTGGGTATTAACACCAGGTATTTAAATTAGTTTGCAAGGGAGAACGCACAGTACAGTTGCCAATTATAAGGCCTAAATATTTTATAGTTCAAGGTACACAGCCGTTTGTAACTAACTGTTCAGCACGGTGGGTATTAACACCAGGTATTTAAATTTATTTTGCAAGAGAACGCACCAGTACAGTTGCCAATTATAAGGCCTATAATATTTTATAGTTCAAGGGTACACAGCCGTTGTACTAACTGTTCAGACGGTGGGTATTAACACCAGGTATTTAAATTAGTTTGCAAGAGAACGCACAGTACAGTTGCCAATTATAAGGCCTAAATATTTTATAGTTCAAGGTACAACAGCCATGTACTAACTGTTCAGACGGTGGGGTATTAACACCAGGTATTTAAATTAGTTTGCAAGAGAACGCACAGTACAGTTGCCAATTATAAGGCCTGTATATTTTATAGTTCAAGGTACACAGCCGTGTACTAACTGTTCAGACGGTGGGTATTAACACCAGGTATTTAAATTATTTTGCAAGAGAACGCACAGTACAGTTGCCCAATTATAAGGCCTATATATTTTATAGTTCAAGGTACACAGCCATGTACTAACTGTTCAGACGGTGGGTATTAACACCAGGTATTTAAATTAGTTTGCAAGAGAACGCACAGTACAGTTGCCAATTATAAGGCCTATATATTTTATAGTTCAAGGTACACAGCCGTGTACTAACTGTTCAGACGGTGGGGTATTAACACCAGGTATTTAAATTAGTTTGCAAGAGAACGCCACAGTACAGTTGCCAATTATAAGGCCTATATATTTTATAGTTCAAGGTACACAGCCGTGTACTAACTGTTCAGACGGTGGGTATTAACACCAGGTATTTAAATTATTTTGCAAGAGAACGCACAGTACAGTTGCCAATTATAAGGCCTATATATTTTATAGTTCAAGGTACACAGCCGTGTACTAACTGTTCAGACAGTGGGTATTAACACCAGGTATTTAAATTATTTTGCAAGAGAACGCACAGTACAGTTGCCAATTATAAGGCCTATATATTTTATAGTTCAAGGTACACAGCCGTGTACTAACTGTTCAGACGGTGGGTATTAACACCAGGTATTTAAATTAGTTTGCAAGAGAACGCACAGTACAGTTGCCAATTATAAGGCCTATATATTTTATAGTTCAAGGTACACAGCCGTGTACTAACTGTTCAGACGGTGGGTATTAACACCAGGTATTTAAATTAGTTTGCAAGAGAACGCACAGTACAGTTGCCAATTATAAGGCCTATATATTTTATAGTTCAAGGTACACAGCAGTAGTGCCAAAATATAGTTTTGGTATGTAGCAGAGCACCTAATACACCACTAATGCCTCTCTCTGTCCCTACTCCAGCAGCTATCCCTGAATACAGCAGCCGTTCTCTGTAAAGTCTATATTGTAGTAAAGCTATCACTGTACTGCACTATAGTAGCCCTGATAAGGGCTTTTAATCACGCTCCTGCCTGTCCAACAGCTAAAACCTGTCTCTCCCTTCTCCAGCCTCTGTCCCTGACTAAGTTCACGCAGCATATGCGTACGAGCAGGAAGAGCTGAGTTTTTAATATTCGAGGTCACATGGTTTTTCCAGCCAATCCATGTAGACGCCGTTTTCGCGCTGCCAGCGTGCTCAGCGTGCCTGTCATACCCCCCCTGCATGGTGATTGGTGGAAAAAGAGCGCCAGGGAAGGTGGGAGGGGAAACGAATTCTAAGTGCGCCATCGCCGTTATACTCGAACGAAATCGAGTACGCCGAATAGCGTAGTATTCGATCGAATACCAGCTCGATCGAACACTACTCGCTCATCTCTAATTAGGACCCTAAAATGCCTATAATCAGATGATTTTTGTGCTGATATTTAAAGGATAATTCAAGCACAAAAAAAACCCAGGGATTGCACATGACATTAACATCTGTGCCTGTATGATCAGGGCAGGGATTTGCCCTGTTGAGGCATAATTTTTGGACACTTGGTCCTAACAAGACACAGTTTTTCCAATAACAATTTTATAATATGACAAAGCATAACACATACAATAGTGTAGTATGTTTTTAAGCACACTGTTTAACACTGTTAAACATGCGTTTTCCCTAAGCTATACTGTATATGTCAGTGTCACTCTGACATTATTTGTTTTGCTGTCATTGCATTAAAAGAGCAAGGGGAGACAAAGGGAGAAAATAAATTTCAAAAAAATAAAAAGGAGAGAAAGACAAGGGTGAAAAAATATGACTCCTGTGAGACCTCATTTTGTATAATTTCGGACTCAAATCAATTTTGTTGATAGATTTGGTGAATCATATCCGACACAAATTTCAAGAAATGTGCTCACCTCTAATTAGTTCATATTTTATTTTTAGCAAGATATCAGGATCTCGAGGGGCATAACTAGATAATGCTGGGTGCCACAGCAAATTTTTTAATGGGCTCCCCCTGCCAAGCAACTTCCATGCTACCCCCCTCCAATGGCTAGTCAAGACCACCCATACTTGCCAAAACCCGCCACCCACTAATTTATGCCTTTTTAGGGCCCCCACACAGTAGTTATACCCCCTCTGTCCATCCTCAGAGTAGTGCTTCATCTTAATATAAGTAAAGGCCTCCCAGTGGTGTAAATAAAATTAAAAAAGTAATACGGTACTCACATAGTCCCATTCTCCCGATGAGCGAAGCACATCCTTCTCTCCCCAGCAGGCACGATGCAGTGAGTTAATTGCACCTGCTTGGATGAGTAGATGAGGACAGGCTGGCCTAGAGTAGTAGTGGCCCTGATAAAGTTTTGTTGCTCCCTTGGGAATGGTGCAGTGGTAATGTAATTTTGATTAATGAGGCCAGAAGGAAACGTAGAACAGTGCAAAGTGTAACATCAGGTACATCCAGTGGATTCCAAATGCACATTTGTGGTACCAGTTAGGAATATGGAAGCAAGTTGGGTGCGGGTACTACAAATTGTTTAGTATTATGTTATGTATTTTACTGTTTGTTTCTGGACATTGCTATCAGCAAGGACGGAATGGCAAAGGTTGGCAGGAACAGGTTTAACCACCCTGTTCTTCCCCTCGTGGTGGGAGTGGACTGGTTTACCCCTTGTGTCTTCCTTTTGTCCTCAAGTAAAGCCTTGAGTGAACTGCTACATCCGCATCTACAGACAATGCTGTAAGGTGAGGGACTACAGCCAAGCCACCTATCACCAAATAACCTCTTGGCCAGTATCACCAAAATGCAGAATTAATACCAACCAACCTACCTTCATATCCTAGCTGGTGCTAGAGAAGAACTGCACTTAAAGGCTATGTACACCTTTCGGGGCATTTTTTATGATTGCATTTTACTCATTTTGGGCTAAAAAATTTTTTTTCACAAGACGTTAACTGATTTTGTAGTTGTGTGAATCATACTTTTTACTTTCACTTTGTGATTTTTAGCTCAAAATGAATACAAAGCAATAATAAAAAAATTGCCCCCAAAGCTGAGTGGCTTTACTGTGTCCTGAAGGTCTACAGAATCAGGACATAGTGCACATAGGTGCTCACTATGATCTGAAGCTGTGTGACGCCAGATCACAGTGCAGCAGGGCCTGGAAGAAGAACAAGGAGTAGTGAGAGGCAGTGCCTTCTGGCGCAAGCAAGGTAACTTTATTTATTTTTTTTAACATCTGATTCGATGTCTGATGAGGTCTGATATTAGGTTGATGTGGTCTGATTTGAGGCTGATGGGGGTCTGATCTGAGGCTGATAAAGGTTGGGGGTCTAATTTGGGGGTCTGATCTGAGGTCTGATTAAAAATATTTATTTTCTTATTTTCCTCCTCCAAATCCTAGATGTATCTTCTAATCTGTTGCCTCTTATACGATACGATATTTCAAGTTATACATTTCACTTAGTAAAAAAGATTTTGTTACATTTAAAGGCTATGGACACCTTTGTGCACTAAAAATCAATAACCCCATATCTTACCGTAATGCAGCACATAAAAAAATTGCACTTGTTAGTTTAGTGGTATCAGCTTTGCTTCATATGCATTCAGAAATGCTCTGATATGATTTTTGCACATTGCTGTCTTCTCCTGAGAAGCTCTGTGGGCGTTCCTGTTGATTTCACATGCACCAGCACAGCTCTGCTGCCCCGCCCCCACATCCTGTTACACAGCACATCTGGCAGCCGCTTACATATAGTATAAGCAAGCTTGCAAGTAGGGAGATTTCATTCCAATCCACAACATGGTGAGTCTTACAGTATGCTACAGCCTATAATCAGCAGATCTGTTTCTCTATTTCCCTTCTGTAGAAAGTCCATTATTTGTAAACACAATAGATATTTCTGCTGATAACGTTAGTCCAGATATCGATAGTCAGAACCGCGGTGTTATAAGCCTGATATAGCACTCTCTTCTGAACACAGTATTGTGTGTACAGTCTCTTCTGAGTACAGTATGTGTGTGCGCTTTCTTCTGAGTACGGTATTTTGTGCAGTCTCTTCTGAGTACAGTATGTGTGTGCGCTTTCTTCTGAGTACGGTATTTTGTGCAGTCTCTTCTGAGTACAGTATGTGTGTGCGCTCTCTTCTGAGTACAGTATGTGTGTGCGCTCTCTTCTGAATACAGTATTCAGTGTTCAGTCCGCACAGTGAGCGGTCACTTCTCCCACACAGATTAGTACAGTGCCGACACACAATGCTATGTACACATAGAAGTACACAAGGGGTGGGGAGATTTATCAAAACAAGTGCAAAGGAAACAGGCTTAGTTGCCGATAGCAATCAATCAGATTCCTCCTTTCATTTTCCAATGAGGCTGTGAAAAATGAAAGGTGAAATCTGATTGGATGCTATCGGCAACTAAGCCGGTTCTACTTTACACCATTTTGATAAATTATATACACTCACCGGCCACTTTATTAGGTACACCTGTCCAACTGCTCGTTAACACTTCATTTCTAATCAGCCAATCACATGGCGGCAACTCAGTGCATTTAGGCATGTAGACATGGTCAAGACAATCTCCTGCAGTTCAAACCGAGCATCAGTATGGGGAAGAAAGGTGATTTGAGTGCCTTTGAACGTGGCATGGTTGTTGGTGCCAGAAGGGCTGGTCTGAGTATTTCAGAAACTGCTGATCTACTGGGATTTTAACGCACAACCATCTCTAGGGTTTACAGAGAATGGTCCGAAAAAGAAAAAACATCCAGTGAGCGGCAGTTCTGTGGGCGGAAATGCCTTGTTGATGCCAGAGGTCAGAGGAGAATGGGCAGACTGGTTCGAGCTGATAGAAAGGCAACAGTGACTCAAATTGCCACCCGTTACAACCAAGGTAGGCAGAAGAGCATCTCTGAATGCACAGTATGTCGAACTTTGAGGCAGATGGGCTACAGCAGCAGAAGACCACACCGGGTGCCACTCCTTTCAGCTAAGAACAGGAAACTGAGGCTACAATTTGCACAAGCTCATCGAAATTGGACAGTAGAAGATTGGAAAAACTTTGCCTGGTCTGATGAGTCTCGATTTCTGCTGCGACATTCAGATGGTAGGGTCAGAATTTGGCGTCAACAACATGAAAGCATGGATCCATCCTGCCTTGTATCAACGGTTCAAGCTGGTGGTGGTGGTGTCATGGTGTGGGGAATATTTTCTTGGCACTCTTTGGGCCCCTTGGTACCAATTGAGCATCGTTGCAACGCCACAGCCTACCTGAGTATTGTTGCTGACCATGTCCATCCCTTTATGACCACAATGTACCCAACATCTGATGGCTACTTTCAGCAGGATAATGCGCCATGTCATAAAGCTGGAATCATCTCAGACTGGTTTCTTGAACATGACAATGAGTTCACTGTACTCAAATGGCCTCCACAGTCACCAGATCTCAATCCAATAGAGCATCTTTGGGATGTGGTGGAACGGGAGATTCGCATCATGGATGTGCAGCCGACAAATCTGCGGCAACTGTGTGATGCCATCATGTCAATATGGACCAAAAATCTCTGAGGAATGCTTCCAGCACCTTGTTGAATCTATGCCACGAAGAATTGAGGCAGTTCTGAAGGCAAAAGGGGGTCCAACCCGTTACTAGCATGGTGTACCTAATAAAGTGGCCGGTGAGTGTATATATATATATATATATATATATATATATATATATATAATGACATTGCTCTCAAACACTTTATTCCTCCCTGTGGTCGCAATGTTTTCAACTCATTCACACAGTCTTTTTTCAAGCTATGAGCTGAAACGTTGCGAAGAGTGTTTCAAGTTTGGCTTACAAGGTTTAGGTTATTTGAGAATTCAGTAATGGATCCTGCTACCATAGACCAAAAGGGTCCATTCACACGTCTGCAACTGTTTTGCGGTCCGCAAATTGTGGATTCGCAAAACACAGACACCGGCCATGTGTGTTCCACACTATAGAAATGCCTATTCTTGTCCGTGGCTGTGGACAAGAATAGGACTTGTTCTATTTTTTTCCGGGGCCAGGGAACGGAATTGCGGATGTGGACAGCACATGGTGTGCTGTCCGCATCTTTTGAGGCCCCATTGAAAATTGCGGAATGGATGTGGACCCATTATGCAGACATTTGAATGGACCCTTAGTTATCGTCCATGGTAGCAAAATCCATAACAGAATTTTTACATAACCTGAACCTTGTACGCCAAACTTGAAACACAAGTTCGCTCATCTCTAGTTGCGACCACAGGGGTGAATAAAGTATTTTTCTTTTCACTCATTTTTTTTGTGAGAGTGCTGCCATTTTTTTAATTCTTATATTGTCCTGGATTTGTTGCCGGATTCATTGGCCTGCACCTCCATATTTATATTTTGCCTGCTGTGCTGCCATTGTTATAATTATATATATATATATATATATATATATATATATATATATATATATATAGATAGATATACACACACGCACACATACACACACAAACACACTACCATTCAAAAGTTTAGAGTCACTTAGAAATTTCCGTATTTTTGAAAGAGAAACAGTTTTTTTTCAGTGAAGATAACATTAAATTAATCAGAAATACACTCTATACATTGTTAATGTGGTAAATGACTATTCTAGCTGCAAATGTCTGTTTTTTAATGCAATATCTACATAGGTCTATAGAGTCCCATTTCCAGCAACCATCACTCCAGTGTTCTAATGGTACACTGTGTTTGCTAACTGTGTAAGAAGGCTAATGGATGTGTAGAGAACCCTTGAAAACCCTTGTGCAAGTATGTTAGCACAGCTGAAAACAGTTTTGCTGGTTAGAGAAGCTATAAAACTGACCTTCCTTTTAGAAAAGAAGGCTATTCCATGCGAGAAATTGCCAAGAAACTGAAGATTTCCTACAACAGTGTGTACTACTCCCTTCAGAGGACAGCACAAACAGGCTCTAACCAAAGTAGAAAGAGAAGTGGGAGGCCCGCTGCACAACTGAGCACATTAGAGTCTCTAGTGTGAGAAATAGACGCCTCACAGGTCCTCAACTGGCAGCTTAATTAAATAGTACCCACAAAACGCCAGTGTCAACGTCTACAGTGAAGAGGCGACTCCGGGATGCTGGCCTTCAGGGCAGAGTGGCAAAGAAAAAGCCATATCTGAGACTGGCTAATAAAAGGAAAAGATTAATATGGGCAAAAGAACACAGACATTGGACAGAGGAAGATTGGAAAAAAAGTTATGGACAGACAAATTGAAGTTTGAGGTGTTTGGATTACACAGAAGAACATTTGTGAGAAGCAGAACAATTGAAAAGATGATGGAAGAGTGCCTGGCGCCATCTGTCAAGCATGGTGGAGGTAATGTGATGGTCTGGGATTGCTTTGGTGCTGGTAAAGTGGGAGATTTGTACAAGGTAAAAGGGATTACCTTTTATACTGTAATTGAGGAACATTTTAAGGTTAGTTTTACTCTTTTTGGCAATACATCTCTCTGTCTCCAGTTTGGCTACTTTCATCTGTCTTTTACAGATTCTATTTTTTTCCTTGTAGTTTTTCAATGCTTCCTCGCTCCCCTCCTGTTTTAGTGATTTAAATGCTTTCTTTTTGTCATTTATTGCTTTATTTACATTTCTATTTATTCTATTTATATTTGTTTTCTTGTTGTTCCTTACTCTTTTATTCCCAAGGTATGTCCCTTTCACAATTAGACTTTAGGATGCTTTTAAAAATATCCCATTTTGTTACAGAATTTTGTTTGAGGACATTGTCCCTGTTACTGAGGCCACCTGTTTTAGCTGGTCAAATTTAGCATTTTTGAATTTTGGTATTTTTGTGCCTCCCTGCAGAAACACTCTTTTGAATGACAATTACAAGGTTATTATTTTATGGTCACTGTTTCCCAGGTGTCCCCCAACCTGCACATCTATTGTTCTGTCAGGTCTATTCGTTAGTACTAAGTCCAGTATGGCCGTCCCTCTAGGCGGGTACTGAACCAGTTGGGAAAGGTAATTGTGTTTGGTTGTTGCCAATAACCTATTTCCTTTACGAGAGCTACAGGTTTCAGTTTCCCAGTGTATATCTGGGTAGTTGAAATCCACCATAATAACAACCACATTATGATTTTCCACCTCATCTATTTCCCTTAGTAGTAGATTTTCTGTGGACTCTGGTATATTAGGGAGTTTATACCAAACAATCAGTATTTTATTATTTATTTTGCCTCCATGTGTTTCTACCCACAGTGACTCCACATGTTCATTTCCCTCACTTATATCTTCCCGGAGTGTGGGATTTACATAAAGTTACATAAAGGCAAACTCCTCCCCCTCCCTAGTTTTGATGATCCTTTCTAAACAGATTAACCCTCACAATTGTGGATTAGATTGTGGATTATATGGTTCATATCACCTCTCAATCACAGCAGACTTCTGAGTCTGAAATTGTGCCTTGGAGCCAGCATGCCTCCTGCTGCATTCCCTTTATAGAAAAAAAGAAATGGTACAGCACCTGTTAGAGTGGCTGGTGGTAACATCCAGAATGTGCGTCCCCTTTCAGGAGTCTAGTCCAAAAGGCTCCAATAGTCAAATCAAACAAAGGAAGATGAGGACAGTATCCCTTTTATGGTGAAGTAAGTGAATCCTTTTATTCCATAAGTACACCCAGGTACATGCAACATTTGGCTGTTCCTCAGCCTTTATTAAGCATGCACATAACAGTGATCACACAACATATATACCCTCCTCCTAGTGACATCACTGGAGGTGACCAGGACGTGCATGCTCAGTATTGTTACTGCACATAATAATTGTATACAAACATGATAATACACATCTTATAAATACACAACTGTAGTTCACTATGACATATTAAAAACAAGAACTACAGTTCTTGGATGTGAAAGTACAAAAAATGGGCAATAAAATTATAACAGACTTACATGTGAAAACCACGTTTTAAAAGTTTCCACCCTAGACATATGATCTCTTCTTTGCCCAAGTCCCAGTATACTTGAGTCAAGAGGATAGTGAGTGATGAGGGGACATGACAAAGAGATGACAGAAAAATTAAAAAACAGGGGCTTCCCGGAGAAGGTGTTAGAAACAGCTAAACTGGACGCCGACAGGAGTAGGCCTAATCGCCCAAAAGATGGACCATCTAGCAGGGGCGTCGCCAGGTCAAAATATTCGGGGCTTGATCCCCTGATGTTTTGTCCAGAGCCCCAAATGTTACGGCAGCTGCAAGGCACAGGGTGATGTAGTAATACTTCCGCAGAGAGAAGGAGACAAGCAGTGCTCCTCCCTCTCTTCTGCAATACCAGTGCTGATTGGTGGAGCAGCAGTCAGCAGGCTGAGGCTCCACTAATCAGAGCCTCCTCCTGCACACTGTGGGAGCGTGTCAGGCTTGGAGGTGGGGCCAGTGTGAGGAGGACAAGACACTGAGGTCTGTGTGGAGCAGCATGAGAAGGAGGCGGAGCTTATCTGGAGAGGATTCAGGCATCTGACCTGTGAGGAACTTCTTCACAGTGAGTATACCATTATACCATAATGTAAATGTGCTGGAGCCTGTACATGAGGGAAGATGTGTGTGTGAGGGGAGAGGGGTTGCTCAGTACATGAGGAGAGAGAGGGGGGCTCTGTAAATGAGGGGAGAGGGAGTGCTCAGTACATAAGGGGAGATGGGGGGTGCTCAGTACATGAGGGGAGATACTGTGGAGGATGGGGGTGCTCAGTATATGAGGGGAGATACTGTGGAGGATAGGGGTGCTCAGTATATGAGGGGAGATACTGTGGAGGAAGGGGATGCTCAGTGTATGAGGGGAGATACTGTGGAGGATGGGGATGCTCAGTGTATGAGGGGAGATACTGTGGAGGATGGGGGTGCTCAGTGTATGAGGGGAGATACTATGTGGAGGATGGGGGTGCTCAGTGTATGAGGGGAGATACTGTGTGGAGGATGGGGGTGCTCAGTGTATGAGGGGAGATACTGTGTGGAGGATGGGGGTGCTCAGTGTATGAGGGGAGATACTATGTGGAGGATGGGGGTGCTCAGTGTATGAGGGGAGATGCTGTGGCGGCACTAGTGCTGCACTATGTCCTGGCAGCACACACAGCTCCAGTACATATTGTGCATAGGAGCACACTGACAGGACATAGTGCAGCACTGGTGCCAGCACACAGCGCTAAACCAAGGGCGATGGCGCCTGGAGGAGGAGCATAGAGGGGATGTATGTATGTGGGGGGGGGGGGGCAGGGTGGATATTTCAAGAATATGGCACATATACATTGGGGCTTGAGCCCCGGATCTTTTGAGACCCTAGCAATGCCCCTGCCCTCTAGAATACCCTTTGTGAGCACTTATAGCAACGTGAGCTCGAGGGTGGGTGACATAATTCGCAGAAACTGGAACGTTGTCCAAAAAGGTCTACCGTCTGTATTGGAGTTTCAAGTACCTCCATTGCTTGCGTACAAACGTGCACGTAATGTACAGGACCAGCTAGTGAGGTCAGATATAGGTCCAGCCAAAAAACTAATACAGACCACTCTGACCAAAGCTAAAATGGGTAACTTTCCCTGCTTAAGCTGCTGTCACTGTAACTCTATCCAGCGAAGTAGCACCTTCTCACACCCCAGGACAGGTAAAACCTATCCAATAAAGGACCACTCCGTGTGTCAGACCACGTACGCAGTCTATGTACTTCAGTGCCCCAGTGGGTTACTCTACGTGGACGAGACAAAAAAAGCGTGTAAGGTAAGGATAGGACAACATAAGTCCAAGATTAGGAACAAAGCTATAGAACTGCCCGTATCAAAGCATTTTGAGGATCTTAAACATAATGTCAGCCAGCTCAGGTACAGGATCATTGACGTGGAGGTGACAGGGACAGAATATTAAAACAGAGGGAACTCAGGTGGATTCATGAATTGGACACCTTGTTTCCAAAAGGGATGAATATTGATTTCTCTATGACCCCGTTCCTTTGAGATACGTGATTAGATTTGAATATTGCTGTTCTTCCTGTCTCTAATCTGCTGCTTTATTCTTTACAGATAAAACGTCTTAATGACAAGGACTCTTTTATAAAAAACACACTGGGGTGGTAAGAGGAACTGTTTTGCTCTGGTTATTTACTAAATGTATTTTGATTGTGCGAAGCACTATATATTGACTCCATATATGCGGGACATGTGTATGTGTATATATTTATTAGGGCTGGGCGATTAATCAAATTAATTCGATTAATTCGCCAATTGAAAGCCTCACGATTTTATTTTTTAGGAAAATCGTGAACTCGATTTTCCTAAAATGGCGCCCGCCAGATAAAATAAAAAAAATCTCTCACCTGTCCTGCGCTCCTCTTCTTCTCCGGGGCCGCGCTGCACTGTCCTGTCCGCGTACAGCGGCAGGACGTAGTGCGCGCACTCTGACCTGACGCTGCACGCAGTCAGGTGACAGTGTAGCGCCGGGAGAAGAAGACTGAGGAGCGCCGGACCTGGAGCGGAGCCGTGGCGCAGGACAGGTAAGGGATTTTTTTATTTTATTCTTATGGTGGCCTAGTGGGCTGTACTGAGGGCTGAAGGGGGCACTACTGTGGGCTAATCTGAGGTTTCAAGGGGGCACTACTGTGGGCTGTTCTGAGGTCTGAAGGGGCACTACTGTGGGCTAATCTGAGGTCTCAAAGGGGCACTACTGTGGGCTAATCTGAGGTCTGAAGGGGGCACTACTGTGGGCTAATCTGTGGTCTCAAGGGGGCACTACTGTGGGCTAATCTGAGGTCTCAAGGGGCACTACTGTGGGCTGATCTGAGGTCTGATGGGGCATAATGGGCGGATCTGAGGTCTGATGGGGCATAATGGGCTGATCTGAGGTCTGATGATGGCACAGTGGGCTGATCTGAGGTCTGATGGGGGCACACTGGGCTGATGTTGGGTCTGATGGGGCACAATGGGCTGATCTGAGGCCTGATGGGCACAATGGGCTGATTTGAGGTCTGATGGCGGCACACTGGGCTGATTTGGGGGCTGATGGGGCACACTGGGCTGATTTGGGGGCTGATGGGGGCACACTGGCTGAGTGGGTCTGATGGGAATGGTGTGGGGTCTGATGGGGCACAATGGGCTGATGTGGGGTCTGATGGGGCACAATGGGCTGATGTGGGGTCTGATGGGGCACAATGGCTGATGGGGTCTGGGCACAATGGGCTGATGGGGTCTGATGGGGCACAATGGGCTGATGTGGGGTCTGATGGGCACAATGGGCTGATCTGAGGTCTGATGGGCACAATGGGCTGATCTGAGGTCTGATGAGGGCACAGTGGGCTGATCTGAGGTCTGATGGGGGCACACTGGGCTGATGTGGGGTCTGATGGGGGCATAATGGGCTGATCTGAGATCTGATGGGGGCACAGTAGGCTTTATTTATTTATTTTTTTATATTTTTAATAACATAAGAAAATCGAGATTTAAATCGTGAATTGTCCCAAATTTAAAAAAAATAAAAAATAAAAAAATTTAATCGAGATTTTTTTTTTGGCTATATCGCCCAGCTCTAATATATATACACACACATATGCATATGTATAATCATCGATCTTGCATTGAAGACTAGTATTATCTGCTTGGGAGTATGGACAGACTGTAAGATTCCATAGTATTACGAGCAGAACCTCTGTATTTCATTGAATACGTTCTTTTCAATTTGATTGAGTGGCATAATTATGTATAATGATTGTTCCATCATGTTTTCCTTCTTCAGGGGATATAGCCATATATATTGAATGGAAGATTACATATATACATGTTTGTGTACACTGTAGATTACTAACCGACAGTGTACCATATCTTTACCATCTATAAGATTTTACAGTGTCCTTTCTCCTACTACATTTGGGCCTATATATTACTAGTGGCCATTCACATACAGTTTGGCAATTTAACTATGAATGCCCACTAAAAATATACAGCTATTGTCCACTTATCCTCTTTTAAGTAGTGCGCATTAAATATTTAAATATTTACAGGACCAGAAATACTATGTACATATCATTGTATCATCAGGTTGCTGAGCAACGTGATGTCACGTGAACAGACTTGCACTCACGTGACACACATCGCGCGCTGCTCTTGTAAGTATGCCACTGTAGCGTCGGGTTGCTGAGCAACATGACGTCACACAGCACGTGAGCATACTTGCGCTCACGTGATATACATCGCGCGCCGCTTCTGCAAGTACCCTGTTGATAGGCAGCGTGATGGACGCTATGGGCAATACACGTGTCTCTGGCACATGCGCATTTCCTTATACATAGCGTGAAGACAGGACACAAGCGGAAGTGGTAGGAGGTATGAGATATTTAAGCTATTATTATATGGAGTATACTACGTATTTTACAACTGGCCTTATTAAGAATGCAGATTTGTATTTATAAGATGTGTATTATAATGTTTGTATACAATTATTATGTGCAATAACAATACTGAGCATACACTTCCTGGTCACCTCCAGTCATGTCACTAGGAGGAGGGTTATATGTTGTGTGATCACGGTTATGTACATGCTTGACAAAGGCTGAGGAACAGCCAAAACGTTGCATGTACCTGGGTGTACTTATGGAATAAAAAGATTCACTTACTTCACCATAAAGGGATGTTGTCCTCATCTTCCTTTGTTTGCATCTCCTTTCAGCTCGAGAAAAGCCTTTCGGTTGCATCATCTCTGCCTTCACTGCCCCCTTCTAGTGGAATGCCTTCTTCTTTCCTAAGTAGAGGCAACAAAACTCTACCATGCCCTACTGCAGACAGTCGAGAGTCTCCCTGTTGACGACTTGTTTGAGAGCTATCTCTGTTAGGACCGCCCTAAGGAGAAAATTCAGTAAGAGGCACTGGATCCCTTGTATAGTGGTGGTAATGTACGATACTGGCAGTGGGGGCAGCGCAGAAACAGTGGCAGTCGGGGCAAATATAGAGCAGGAAATTTGGAGGGGGACCAAGGAACCCACCATGATATATCACAGTCTGATAAAAGTTGAAGGGAGAGGACTCCGATGATGATTGTGTCGGACAGGACTTGGGAGCCAAATCAGGGTGCTGAAGAGGAGAAATCTGAGGGTGGTGGCTGCGGTGGCACAATAGGGTGGAGGCAATGTGCTGATAAAGCCTCCCAAAGAACTGGCAGCCAGATCTGCTTTTATTATAGTCAGCTCAGGAACTGTTGATGTTGCTAATACTGTAGGCGCAGGCAAAAAACATGTCAGACGTACACAAAGCTTGGTTTCTGCTACCTCTGCAAGCAATTCCGACATGACGTTTTTTCTCCACAAGGCAGGCACACAAAACCACAGCCATATGCAATATCTGCAGGATGATAATAAAGCATCAGCATTCAGACATAGTTATCAGAGCTTTATTGCAGCAGATGAGGGGGCATCACTGGATCCTTTGGGAAAATACAACTTGCCAGCATTCGCAATCAGAACAAGTATGTTCTCCTTCTCCTGGTCCTCTTTGTGGCAGCCAACCTGCATCCCCTAGCAATACATTGTCCTTGTCGTCATCATCATACTTTCTTCTTCTCCTGCTAAGAGTCCTCCTCCTCCTTGTCCTCTGCTCCATCATGAGACATCCATAACAGAATGGGTGGCCATGAAAAACTATTCTCGACCAGCAATCAGCTTGTCTACAAGCTGAACCCCCACCTGGCCAAGTTGCTGGTGATGCAGTCACTGCTGTACCATTTAGTAGAGTCTGCCCTCATGTGGTGGAGAACATGGGTCACTCCTGACTTTTGTCACTTTTTGGCAAGGTGCATGCCATGGTAACACCTGGAGCACCTGTTATGGAGAGGGACAGGACATATCTTTCATGGCCCACTGGGTCAATGTTTTTCATGGCAGCATAGAGGCAGCAACCCAGCAATAAGGCCAGATCCTTTTGACCCTCTCATGATTGTTTTGGCTAGCTCTCACACCAGGCAGTTATCCGCCTCCTCCATGGACACCCTACCATCTTCAACAGCAGCAGGGCACAGCGTCACTCCCACTGCCCCTCCTTCCTATCATGTGTCAAGTCAAATGTTGCCATGCCGTGATAGAGATGATTGGGTGAGAGTAGCCACACTAGCAAGTAGTTACTAAAGTACATCCTGCAGCAAACAACCTGCTGGCTGTCACCCCATTGTGCAAGGTAGTCAGCGACGATGGGCGCAACATAGTGGCTGCCCTGAACCTGAGAGAAATAACACATGCTCACTGCAAAATGTTTATCATTAAAGGGGTTGTCCCATGAAAAATATTCTACAGTTTTCAAACCAGCACCTGAATCTGAATAACTTTGTAATTCCATGTCATTAAAAATTGTGTACAGCTACTGAGTTATTCAATAAAATGTATCTGTATAGGACCACTTAATTTCTGATTCCTTTGACCTGGTCACTGAGCAGGCCGCACATGCTCAGTTTCAACTTTTAACTGCCTCCTGAGCTGTGATAGGGAGAGCATGGACACGCCTCCTGAGCTGCAACAGAAAAGACACTCCCCGAACGGTCAGCTTGATATTAATCTAGCAAAGCAATGAATGGGGAGATCTCTGGATCCATGTGAGGTACAGGGCTGGTTCTAGCTTTGTTAAAAAGAGGTTGTCATGTACTATATGATGTCCGATTTTCATTTTTTACATTATTCGTGGGATAACCCCTTTAAAGGGGTTCATCAAGTTAATGTCAAGTTCTGTACCGGGCTTCCAGAGACCAATGGCCTGGGGCAAGAGTAACACAGGAAGTTGCTGGGACCTGTAGTGCAGCGGGAACAGCTGAGACTTGTAGTGCAGCGGGAACAGCTGAGACTTGTAGTGCAGCGGGAACAGCTGAGACTTGTAGTTCAGTAGAAGCAGATGGAACTAGTTGTACAGCAGAAATGCAGCATCAATAATTGATTCTGGCTTGAGGACTGGCAGAAGCTGGCTGCAAACAATACTCAGGCAAAGAGTAATCAGGTGCAGGAGTTTAAATAATCCAATCAAACAGGAACCAAGATGGCCACAGACAGGAAACACAAAAAAACGCCATCTTGCTAGAGGGACCAATACTGGCAAAACAAAGAGTTAATTAGAACAATATCCTGACAGTTAAATTTATTGATGACCTATCCTCAGGATAGGTCATCAATATCAGATCGGCAGGGGTCTGACACCCGGCACCCCCGCCGATCAGCTGTTTGAAGAGGAGGCGCGCGCTGTACCAGCGCTGACACCTCTTCATTGTTTACACGCTAGCCGTAACAGGGATAGCGGTGAGTAGGTGTAATTACACCTAACCGTCCCATTCATTTCAATGGGAAGGATCGCTCCCATAGACTTGTATGTTCCATGCTACGCTGCTACTGCTGCCACTACTATTGCAGCCACGTGCCTCTAATCCCATACCTTTCCACATCCAGACTGTGCTGCTGCTGCTCCCAATTAAAAGGGAAATTTTTTATAGGCTTGTTCACAATGGGTTACTTTTTCTTTTGACAACACTTGTGTGCGTTGTATTGGCATACATTCTGACCCCATCAAGGCAAATTTTTTGGGACGTTTGGTCCCCAACAATCTTAATTTTTTCCCCCAGAACACCATGTGTGTTTAAACAACATCTGCTCCCGACAAGGGACAATTTTTGGAAGCTTTGGAATATGAAAAAGCATAACACATTCCCCAGCAGTGTTGTTAATGAAATCAAACATGCATTTATCCATAGCTATGTATGTCAGTATCACTCAGATACAGTACGGACCAAAAGTTTGGACACACCTTCTCATTCAAAGAGTTTTCTGTATTTTCATGACTATGAAAATTGTAGATTCACACTGAAGGCATCAAAACTATGAATTAACACATGTGGAATTATATACTTAAGTGTGAAACAACTGAAAATATGTCTTATATTCTAGGTTCTTCAAAGTAGCCACCTTTTGCTTTGATTACTGCTTTGCACACTCTTGGCATTCTCTTGATGAGCTTCAAGAGGTAGTCACCTGAAATGGTATTCCAACAGTCTTGAAGGAGTTCCCAGAGATGCTTAACAATTGTTGGCCCTTTTGCCTTCACTCTGCGGTCCAGCTCACTCCAAACCATCTCGATTGGGTTCAGGTCTGGTGACTGTGGAGGCCAGGTCATCTGGTGTAGCACCCCATCACTCTCCTTCTTGGTCAAATAGCCCTTACACAGCCTGGACGTGTGTTTGGGGTCATTGTCCTGTTGATAAATAAATCATGGTCCAACTAAATGCAAACCGGATGGAATGGCATGCTGCTGCAAGATACTGTGGTAGCCATGCTGGTTCAGCATGCCTTCAATTTTGAATAAATCCCCAACAGTGTCACCAGCATAGCACCCCCACACCATCACACCTCCTCCTCCATGCTTCACGGTGGGAACCAGGCATGTAGAGTCCATCCGTTCACCTTTTCTGCGTCACACAAAGACACGGTGGTTGGAACCAAAGATCTCAAATTTGGACTCATCAGACCAAAGCACAGATTTCCACCGGTCTAATGTCCTTTCCTTGTGTTCTTTAGCCCAAACAAGTCTCTTCTGCTTGTTGCCTGTCCTTAGCAGTGGTTTCCTAGCAGCTATTTTACCATGAAGGCCTGCTGCACACAGTCTCTTCTTAACAGTTGTAGAGATGTGTCTGCTGCTAGAACTCTGTGTGGCATTGACCTGGTCTCTAATTTGAGCTGCTATTAACCTGCGATTTCTGAGGCTGGTGACTCAGATGAACTTATCCTCCACAGCAGAGGTGACTCTTGGTCTTCCTTTCCTGGGGCGGTCCTCATGTGAGCTAGTTTCTTTATAGCGCTTGATGGTTTTTGCGACTGCACTTTCAAAGTTTTCCCAATTTTTTGGACTGACTGACCTTCATTTCTTAAAGTAATGATGGTCACTCGTTTTTCTTTACTTAGCTGCTTTTTTCTTGCCATAAAGCAAATTCTAACAGTCTATTCAGTAGGACTATCAGCTGTGTATCCACCTGACTTCTGCCCAACACAACTCATGGTCCCAACCCCATTTATAAGGCAAGAAATCCAACTTATTAAACCTGACAGAGCACACCTGTGAAGTGAAAACCATTTCAGGTGACTACCTCTTGAAGCTCATCAAGAGAATGCCAAGAGTGTGCAAAGCAGTAATCAAAGCAAAAGGTGGCTACTTTGAAGAACCTAGAATATAAGACATATTTTCAGTTGTTTCACACTTTTTTGTTAAGTATATAATTCCACATGTGTTAATTCATAGTTTTGATGCTTTCAGTGTGAATCTATAATTTTCATAGTCATGAAAATACAGAAAACTCTTTGAATGAGAAGGTGTGTCCAAAGTTTTGGTCAAAATTAAAAAAATAATAAAAAACTAGTTCTTGGAGGCTAGATGGTGTTAGATATCAATTGCCAGGGTAATTGAAGCCAATTTGGTTCGGCCCAAATCGATTTCGGTCTGAACCAAATGTTTTAAAAAATTTGGCAAATCAGAACCAAACCAATCAGGACAGGTTCCCTCATCTTTAACTTACAACTATCTGATGTTGATGGCATATCCTACCGATATTCCATCAATTTCTCAGATGGGCCTACCCCTTCAATTTGTATAGTCTTGAAGAAAGAAAGGAAATAAGGAACCCGATTTAAACCTTTCCCTGACAGTGCCATACATATACAGTGGTAGTTGGAGTCTGCTCACAAGTGCAACAGGTGCCATAGTTGCCAGGTTTCTGCTGCTTTAAACAGACATTTAACCCGTGGTCAATTGTGAACCTGGCATCTGAAGCGGCTTTCCCTGGGAGTGCTGCACAGAGATTGGGGAAGCCTTTTGTTCTCTATGGTAGACGTTAGCCTTAGGAAGGTTCGAGGCTATCACAGCAATATGTTCCTATGGAGCCCTGTCCCAATAATGTATTGAATCTTCCATAGATTATTTGCAATGGTAATTCATTGCAGTCTATAGGAGAAGTGATGTGTAGCTCACATGCTTGATTCCCCTAGAGGGACTAAAAATAGTTTTAAAAAATATAAAAAATAATAATTCAAAACAACCCCTTTCCCATAATACCTATAAATAAAAAATCATAGATATTGGCACATTCCAAAACTCCTAAAATATTCAAATACAAATGTACATATCCCATATGGTGAATGCTGTAATGGAACAAAAATCAAAATGGCTGATTGGCTTTTTTTCCCCGTCAGAGTCAGAATATAGTGATAAAAATAGAAATAATTTTTTTCCAAAGTTTTTTTTTCACACAAGAAGAATTATAAAAATGTGGTATTTTTTTAATTGTACTGACCCAGAGAAAGAAGGTAACAGGTCGGTTTTACTACATAGGGAAAGTCGTAAAAACAAAACTCAGAAAACTGTGGCAGAATTACATTTTTCCCCCCCAATTCCAGCCCATTTGGAATTGTTCTCCAGCTTCCTACTACATGGTGGGCTATTTTAAATGGTGCCATTAGAAAGGACGACTTGTGCTTCAAAAAACAAGCCTTCATTAGAGATGAGCGAGCACTAAAATGCTCGGGTGCTCGTTATTCGAGACGAACTTTTCCCGATGTTCGGGTGCTCGTTTCGAGTAATGAACCCCATTGAAGTCAATGGGAGACTCGAGCATTTTTGCAGGGGACCAAGGCTCTGCCTAGGGAAGGCTGGGTGAAAACCTGGAAACATCAGAAAATGATGGAAACACCACGGAAATGGACAGGAAACAGCAGGGGCAGCATGCATGGATGCCTCTGAGGCTGCCTAATCCCACCATTAACCCAAATTCTCAAGCAACAGCCTGGTGGTTACCCTCATAGCAATTGTGCTCACCCAGACCAAGAAAGGCGAGGCACATACCCATCACATGTTAGGGAAGCACCCAACTAGGTGCAAAGAATAATTGTTTAGAGAAAGGGCCTGTAGGTGGACCTCCGGAAAAATTGTTTGGAGAGAGGGCCTGTAGGTGGACCTCCGGAAAAATTGTTTACAGAGAGGGCCTGTAGGTGGACCTCTGGAAAAATTGTTTGGAGAGAGGGCCTGTAGGTGGACCTCCGGAAAAATTGTGGTAAAAGAGTGCAAGTTGGACCTCTAAAAAATGGCGTTTTTTGGGTCAGCGTTAGGCAAAGACGACAAGGAGGAGGAGGAGTAGGAGGAGTAGAGAAGAGGAATCGGATACATAAGTAATGTTAATCTTTAGCTGCTTTCCCCCGGAGGAGATTTGAATTCCGGTGAAATCCAGGCTTTGTGCATTTTAATAAGCGTCAGCCTTTCAGCGCTGTCAGTTGACAGGCGTGTACGCTTATCGGTGATGACGCCACCTGCTGCACTGAATACCCGCTCTGACAGCACGCTAGCGGCAGGGCAGGCCAGCACCTCCAATGTGCGCCAGAGTCCCAAAACGCAAGAATTTCCTCTCCTCACTGGCCTGACTCTCCATTTCCTCCTCCTCCTCCAAGTCCTCCTCTTCAGCCCATACACGCTCAAGAGTTAAGGACTGAGCACTGGTACCCTCTACTGTCTCGCCGACATTCTCCTCCTCTTCCTCCTCATCCTCATCCCCCTCCTCCGATACGCGCTGAGAAACAGACCGGAGGGTGCTCTGGCTATCAAGCGATGTATCTTCCTCCACCGTCTCTTGTGACAAGCGCAAAGCATCCGACTTCTTGCTGAGCAGTGAGTTTTTCAACAGGCAAAGCAGCGGGATGGTGAGGCTGATAATGGCGGCATCGTCGCTGACCATCTGTGTTGACTCCTGAAAGTTGGTCAACACCTGCCAGATATCAGACATTCACGTCCACTCCTCATTGTAGACTTGAGGAATCTGAGTGACCTGACTACCAGTTCTGGTGGAAGTTGACATCTGGCAGTCTACAATCGCTCTGCGCTGCTGGTAAACTCTGGATAACATGTTCAATGTGGAATTCCATCTCGTGGGCACGTCGCACAACAGTCGGTGAGCGGGCAGTTGTAGGCGGCGCTGCGCTGCCCTGAGAGTGGCAGCATCTGTGGTGGACTTGCGGAAATGCGCACAGATGCGGCGCACCTTGGTGAGCAAATCAGACAGATTGGGGTATGTCTTGAGGAACCGCTGAACTATGAGATTGAACACGTGGGCCAGGCATGGGCAGAGCCGCCACCAGGTTACGCCCGTTGTCACACACAACCATGCCTGGCTTGAGGTTCAGCGGTGCCAGCCACACATCGGTCTGCGCCGTGATGCCCTGTAACAGCTCTTGGGCGGTGTGCCTTTTGTCACCTAAGCTCAGCAGTTTGAGCACCGCCTGCTGGCGCTTACCCACGGCACTGCTGCTGCGCCTAGAGCTACCGACTGAAGGCGCCGTGCCCACGGATGGTAATTCGGTGGAGGAGGAGGAGGAGGAGGGGTCGGAGGAGGAGGCATAGTACGTCTGAGAGACCGTGACCGAGGTAGGCCCCACAATCCTCGTTGTGGGCAGTACATGAGCGGCCCCAGGGTTAGTCTCGGTCCCAGCCTCCACCAAGTTAACCCAATGTGCCGTCAGTGAGATATAGTGTCCCTGCCCAGCAGCACTTGTCCACGTGTCCGTGGTTAGGTGTACCTTCTCAGAAACAGCGTTGGTCAGGGCACGGATGATGTTCTGTTACACGTGCTGGTGTAGGGATGGGACGGCACATCGGGAAAAATAGTGGCGGCTGGGGACCAAATACCAAGGGGCAGCCACCGCCATGAGATTGCGAAAGGCCTCGGTCTCTACCAGCCTATAGGGCAGCATCTCCAGGCTCAGCAATTTGGAGATGTGGACGTTGAGGGCTTGGGCATGTGGGTGGGTGGAACTGTATTTCCTCTTGTGCTCCAGCGTCTGCTGTAAAGACAGCTGAACGCTGCGCTGGGACACATTGGTGGACACTGTGGAGGATCGTGGAGGCGAAGGTGTGGTTTTCCGGCGGGAGGCGCTCGTGCCGGGGTCCTGGGCAGGGGGTTGACTAGCAGAGGCAGCGAGTGACACAGGGGAAGGAGCAGTGGTGTGACCCGCAGGAGGTGGTGAACGGCCTTGGCTCCATTGAGTGGGGTGTTTAGCACTCATATGCCTGCGCATGCTGGTGGTGGTTAGGCTAGTAGTGGTGGCACCCCTGCTGATCCTGGTGTGGCACAGGTTGCACACCACAGTCCGTCGGTCATCCTCACTTTCTCTAAAGAACCTCCAGACTTGCGAACATCTAGGCCTCGCCATGGGAGCTTCACTACGTGAAACAGTTGCTGCTGATGCACCAGCTCTGGCCCTGCTTCTCCCTCTGGCCACACCACTGCCTCTTCCAACCTGTTCTGGTGCAGCACTCGCCTCTGCCTCAGAAGCACTGTCTTCACTCGGCTTATCAATCCAGCTTGGGTCAGTCACCTCGTCATCCTCCGATTCCTCAGTCTGCTCCCCCTCAGTCTGCTCCCCCTCAGTCTGCTCCCCCTCGGACTTCCTGCCCTGACAACAACTTCACCACTGTCTGACAACCGTGTCTCCTCATCGTCCGACACCTCTTTACAAACTTCTTCCACTAAGTCAACATTGTCATCATCATTATCATAACCCACAGACTGCGACAGTTGGAAAACTTGGGCATCGGGAACAAGGTTAGCAGCAACCTGAGAAGTGGTTTGTGACTCTGGGAAGGGTCCAGAAAACAGTTCCTGAGAGTATGCCGGATCGCATTCCAAATTTTCCTGGGAGGGGGCAGACTTGGGGGAAGGAGGTTGAGGTGGAGGAGCCAGAGGAGTGCTCCCTTGGGTAACGTGGGTGGACTGCGTGGAAGACTGACTGGTGGACAAATTACTTGAAGCATTGTCCGCAATCCACGACATCAGCTGTTCGCACTGTTGTGGTTTCAACAGTCCTCTACCACGTGTCCCTGTAAGTTGAGACATGAAGCTAGGGAGTGTAGCTCTGCGGCGTTCCCCTGCTCCCTCATCAGCAGGTACTGTCTCACCCTGCCCAGGACCACGGCCTCTGCCCCCTGCAGTAATTGAATGCCCACGCCCCTTAGCCCTGGGGTTCAACATTTTCTGTATATAAGTGTATTATATAAAAAAAATAAAATAAATGGGCCTGCTGTACTGAAACCCACAAACTTGTTCAGTCTGGTTTAATTAAGTGACGTACAGAATGTGTCAACTAGACAGAAAATACGGATTGTAGTGAGTGGACAGCTGAACTGTGACACACAGAATGGTTCCACGCAGCTGTGTGAAATGGATTTGTATCACTGAGCTAAAACAACAAAAAAACTATTTTTTTATATATATATATTTTTTTTTTTAGTTTTTTTTTTTTTTTAACGTGACGTGCAGAAACTATCGTAGACCTAACTCACACCCTGCTGATGGTGGCTATTTTGACTGCGACCCAGACAAATGTCGCACAGAGATTTTTGTGATCAAGCTATATACGTGAGAGCAAAAGACCTTGTTGGATTAAGTGACGTACAGAAAGTGTCACCTGGACAGAAAATACCGATTGTAGTGAGTGGACAGCTGAACTGTGACACACAGAATGGTTCCACGCAGCTGTGTGAAATGAATTTGTATCACTGAGCTAAAACAACAAATAAACTATTTTTTTATATATATATTTTTTTTATATATTTTTTTAATTTTTTTTTTTTTTTTTTTAACGTGACGTGCAGAAACTATCGTAGCCCTAACTCACACCCTGCTGACAGTGGCTATTTTGACTGCGACCCAGACAAATGTCGCACAGAGATTTTTGTGATCAAGCTATATACGTGAGAGCAAAAGACCTTGTTGGATTAAGTGACGTACAGAAAGTGTCACCTGGACAGAAAATACCGATTGTAGTGAGTGGACAGCTGAACTGTGACACACAGAATGGTTCCACGAAGCTGTGTGAAATGGATTCGTATCACTGAGATATAACAATAAAAAAAAGGGTTATATATGGCGATAGCTGCACTACTAGTGCCAGCCAGCCAGCCAAGCCAGGAGACAAAAAAAAATGTCTTGTAGCCCTTAGAAGGGCTGTTGGGTTCTTGGGAGATCACTCCTGCCTAACAAAGAACTAAATGCAGGCCCTAACACTCTCCCTGAAACGCAGCAGCTCTATCCCTAACGACATCCAGACAGCATCTGAGCCGAGCACCGCGGGCAGTCACTAGTATATTCCAGGGTCACCTGATCAGGCCAGCCAACCCCTGCTATCAACATGTAAGGGCCCCACGTGATGCTGGGTGTACCGCAGAGTCTCCTGGCTTGTGATTGGCTGAGTTTATAGGCGCCAAAAATGCACAATGCAGAAGTTGCCATTTCCTCGAGCATGGCGAGATACTCGTCCGAGCAGCGAGCACTTACGAGTACTGTAATACTCGAACGAGCACCAAGCTCGGACGAGTATCCTCGCTCATCTCTAGCCTTCATACGATTATGTGAGCAGAAAAATAAATAGATTTTAGCTCCAGGAAAGCAGTAGTGGAAAATGTAAAAGCAAACATGGAAAAATCAGGAAAGGGTTAAACAGGTTAAAGGTGTAAATAAGGTTCGAAAAGTGTTTTGAAAGAACAAGTGACACAAACTAAAATTAGTTGGGGGGGGCAAATCAGAACCTATGTCAGGAAATATTACACCAAAAGAGTGCATGACTGGGATAATCACATGTATAACCATTTATAAAGATACATAATATAATTTGGTCTTTTTATGATGATGATTTTTTTTTCTTTTTTATTTTCATTAGTAAAATGGGAAAAAGGGGTGAATTGCATTTTAAATTCTTTTTTTTTTTTTTTTAAGATTTTTTTAAAAAAACTTTTTTAAAACTTATTTTTTACTTTATTTTTAGTCTCCCTAGAGCAGGGCTGGCCAACCTGAGGCTCTCCAGCTGTTGTAAAACTACAACTCCCACCATGCCCTGCTGTAGGATGATAGCTGTAGGCAGACTGGGCATGCTGGGAGTTGTAGTTTTGCAACAGCTGGAGAGCCGCAGGTTGGCCAGCCCTGCCCTAGAGGGTTTGTACATTGTTCATTAGATCGCTTATACCAGAAACTTTAATAGTTTACTTTTGTAGTCATTGCCTAAATCATCTGTTCCTATTTTCCTGAGGCAACATTTAATAGGAACTTTACGATGGCAGGCCTGGGAACCTACACAAGGCTGCCGGAACAACAATATAACTCCCGCATTCTGGTCTTGGGGAATTTGGGCATTAGAGGGAACCTCTTCCTTTAATTGACCACAGCATCTGGTGGGTTAAATATCGTCGATTGGAGTTGTCCCCAATCAAAGAGAAAAACAGCAGGCACCTGTAGTTATGGTTGCTGCTCAGCTCCTGAGAGGGCGCTATATTTAAATACTCAAATATTTAAATACTCATATATGTATGAGTGTTTAAGTAGAACAATCTTTCAAACACCATAAACTTATTTAACAGGCATGTTTCCTTGTGTGGACCCTTCAATGAAGCTTAAAAAGGGTTTTCAATGGATAAGAAATTCTTACACATGGGGCAGAATGGGTAAAAAAAAGAAATACTTTATGAATCCCTCGCCACTGTTGTTCCAATGTATACCAGGTCACAGGGATGAGGGATATACTGATGGCACTCACTCACTCACTCACAGTAGCACCGCGACCTTAGCTCAACTTAGCCTAGGTCATGTGACACCACTTTCATTGGTTACATGGCCTAGAGACAGCTCTGCCCATTGAACTGAATGGGGCTAGGCTGCAATACCAAGCACAAGCTAAGTATGGTGCTGCATTTGATGAGCTGAGAGAAGGCCACACCGATACCCTGAGCTCGATGCCTTCTCAAACAGCTGATCAGCAGGGGCTCCGGGTGTGAGATCCCCCTGATCAGATAATGAGGACCTATCCATTCCAGAGTATAGGCCATCAGTATAAAAATCTCGGAAAACCCTTTTAACCATTCAGCCAGTTACAAACCGCAATGGTGGGGGATAAGTGAAGTGAGTATTGTTTATTTTATTATTCTGATTCTAAAGGTTTTTTTAAGAATTTTTTATCTGCCGAACAACCCCTTTAAGACATCTGACTGTACCTCAGTGGTGCCCTAATAGCCAAATTGTCAATCCACACCAGACAGAAATTTTTACTTTATCGCATTTGGAACATACTGTAACTTGAAAGTTTTGTACTGAAGACAAGACATATATTATTGCAATGAAATTTATTAAATGCTAGAAAGCTATACATTGGTAAATATAATAAAATATGTATGTAATTATGTCAAGTATTCTATAGGAGATAACAGTATACTAATAAAGCTCAGAATGCAAATGATCCCAGCATTAGTCAAATACTATAAAAGAGGTCCCTATCCATGTAGTTTACAACCAGAAATAAATGAAGCGTGCACTAGTTTGGTCATATTGTGCTTATTAGGCTGACCACACAAGCAGCAGATAATCACATAGGATTTAGAAGCAGCTTTTGGAGCAGAAGCAGTGTGTACTAGTATCTGTATAATTAATGGTACATGTTATCATCATATATGCCTCTTCTTACATTGTATACACATATCACGTGCATTGATAGTGATTAGCAAGACATGTTAATTGTTAATTTGAGGCTTGATTAATGAAGAACTATTAGAGCTTAAGATGTAAAGGTATTGTTTAATATTATTTCTTCTCATCCAGTTTAGCTTAGCAGGATTCTAGCAGGATAGTATTACGACTATAGAGACTTGAAGGGAAATTCTTCACATAAACTTCACAAAGAGCAGGGAGGAGATGAGTGATACCAAGGTCCATGACAAGGAGAAGCCTGCAGTTAAACATGAAGAGCATTTTGTCAGTAGTCATTACTCCATGAAGTCCAGGTGACTATGCAGGATCTCCTTGCTTCAAAGTAGATTTTGTTTTCAGAAGGGAGCAGAGGGAAAATTGGCAATTCACATCTGCATTTAACTGATCCGGCAGGCCAGTGATTTTCAACCAGTGACAAAAGTCCTGCGTGCACAACTTTTGTCTCCGCTTCAAAAATCAACTTTTGAGCGGACACCTAACGGACCCCATTATAGTCTATGGGGTCCCTTAGGCTCCGTTGGGCTCAGTTATGCCCCGAATCCGTCCTTTTCGTTCTCCTGCTCCTATAACGGAGCAGGAGAACGGAAGCCCTAACGGTGATGTGAACGAGCCCTAAAGTTCACTTATTTCAATAAAATATATTTACTTTCTTCGACTACTTTCATATATGCGTTTTAGCTTGATCTGGTATGGATCAGCAAAAACGCTTCCATCTAGATAATACACCCGGAAGAATCTGTTATGAACAGATCCAATTGTATTATCTTTCAAATAGCCATGACATCATTAAAACCATTGTAAGTCAATAGGTGCCGGATCCATTTTCTTTTGTGTCCGAGAAAATGGATCCGCCACCATTGACTTACATTGTGAGTCATGATGGATCTGTCTTGCTCCGCACCACATCACGGACAGAAAAATTCTGCTTGCAGTGGTTTTCTGTCCGGCATGGGGATGCAACCAAATGGAACTGAATGCATTCTGGTGCTCTCCGTTCAGTTCAGTTTTGTCCCCACTGACAATGAATGGGGACAAAACAGAAGTGTTTTCCTCCGGTATTGAGAAAAACGCATATGTGAAAGTTGCCTTACGCTACCATAAGATACCTATATTTGCAACGTGACTGAAAAAAAAAAGAATGTGATAAAACAGATAACAAAACACAATTAGTGAGTTGGATTTCATCTCAAGTATCTAAGCATATACAAAGAAGTAAATATATAATAAAAATGAATATAATAATATATTTGGTCTTGAAATAGCATATAAAGTATAATTAAATACTTACGGTCAATGGCTCCGGAAAAGGGACTGCTTACTGTAAAAAAGGAGAAAATGGTGCAGATTGATAAATACAATTTTAAAAAAGGGAGAAATTATTAGGCAACAGCTTGAAAAGAAGAGCAAAGTAGTAGATGAAAAAATGAGATTTTTGTACATTGCATATGTCTGGATACAGCTCGGGTAGTATAAGAATAATTTGAAACAAAAGGCATGCTATTTGTGTTTTGAACAGGTATGCTAACTATGTCACTAGGATCTATTTCTTATGGGATGCTTTACAAGTAACCTTTTAGATCTTAAAGGGATTATCACTCTTTTTCTAATACTGCTAGAACCAGCCCTGTACCTCACATAGATCCAGAGTTCTCCCCATGATTTTCTCCTATTGCTCTCAATAGTTATTTCAGGATGGCAGCTCAGGGGACATGTCCTTTCTGTTGCAGCTCTCTCCCTATCGCAGCTTAGGGGACACATCCTTTATGCTGCATCTCTCTCACTCTGTCTGTCACTGCTTCTAAATGAAGATCTGGCTGGAGTATATTTGATCTGCTCATCCAGCTCAGTAGCAGGATGTGCACATTACTATATTTTTATATGCTAAATTACATTAAATAGGATTTATTATTGGGACAACACCTTTAACAACAAAGTTTACTATGTAATTAAGAGTGGGGGTGCACATGTGTTGTTTAGACGGAGGGTAGGCCCTCAGAATAATTTCCTCTGGTGAGGCCCAAGAAACCCCAGTTTGATGCCACAGTATAAAGTTTAAGCACCTTTTACAGTGCATTGTGTCAGCACATATTACATCAGTAAAATATAGAGATTTTACTTACGAGCATTGAGCTCCACATTCAAAGTTTCCACTTTTCCTGGTGTGAATAATTTACCAGTTCTTTGTTCACAGTTCTATGCAATATAGAAAACACAGTATTTACTTGAGGAAAGCAGCTTTTAGCTATAAATAAAGTATCAGTGTAAAGTTTACATGGATGGTATTATATTTTAATATGAAAAACTGCAGATACATGTGGATTTCCAAAAGGTGAAATCCACTGTGGAAATTCACAGGATAAATCAATGTGCTTTTGATGTAATAAATGAAGAAATTTATAATTTCTTCATGAATTTTTTGCAGTGGCTGGCTGAGATTTGGCAAAATCTCATCCATATAGTTGCTACTGTAAACATATGCATACTATAAACATGTGCAGATGCGAATGCATATTTTCTGTCGGCTATTCCATGGCAGAAAACCTGCAGTTATATCTGTCCTGTGTTGACATATCCTTGAATGGTGCATTTGGTAGGTTCTCAAGAAGTAGAGGACAGATGAACTGCAGGATAAAAATATAAGCAGGGCTCAGTAAAATACAGTAAATTTAATCCAATGAGAAGGAGAACAGAATCTTACTGATCACCAATAATGCTTTCCTCTTGAACCCCAGCGACAAAATTCTGTTCCCTTCTCCTGGTGGCACGGCTCCAACTGCTCATTTCTCCTTCTTGGTATTGGATCAACTTTATTTTTGAAGGAAGAAGCAACAGCTAGCAATATGTGGTATTCTCCACATTGCCTCATTAGAGTTGTGCCCAGTTACCATGAACACTCAAGGTGAGCCTCCACTTGTCTGAGTTTGATATTGCATTATTGCTGTTGGCAATATTGCCTATGATGCGCTGTGTTATGATTTTATTTTCTCAAATATAGTAAACTAGCTGAAGGACCTGGCTTCGCCCAGGTATATTTAATTTATTTCTTTTACTGTTTGTGTGTGTGTCGTTAAAAGATATCGAGAGTGCCCTCTACAGTGCCTGCCCATTTAACAATGACCTCTACATCGGCCCTCCCCTTTAACAGTGACCTCTACAGCGGCCAGCCCCTTTAACAGTGACCTCTACAGCGACCCGCCCCTTTAACAGAGACCTCTACAGCGGCCCGCCCTTTTAACAGTGACCTCTACAGCGGCCAGCCCCTTTAACAATGACCTCTACAGCAGCCCGCCCCTTTAACAGTGACCTCTACAGCTGCCCGCCCCTTAAACAGTGACTTCTACAGCAGCCCGCCCCTTTAACAGTGATCTCTACAGCAGCCTGCCCCTTCAACAGTGACCTCTACAGAAGCCTGCCCCTTTAACAGTGACCTCTACAGCTGCCCACCCCTTTAACAGTGACCTCTACAGAAGCCCACCCCTTTAACTGTGACCTCCACAGCAGCTAGAGTGGCCACTGTCTTCACTCCAGAAAGCCAGACCTCACCGGCCATTCCCCCAAACGTGAAACAGCACCCCCAGTTCCCATGAAGACACATCACTAAACATGAGGCCACACCCCCCTGGCTCCATGAAGACATGGAGGAGAAGCTGTCTGAGTGTGAGCTACTGAAAGGGTGGACATCCCTGTGTCTGTCCAGGCACTGCGTCGGACGGAGAACAGGTAGCCAGAAAACTGGACTGTCCAGCCTAAAGCCGGACATCTGGCCACCCTAACATCAGCTTGCCCCTAGGGTGGTCAGAGGTCTTGTTTTAGGCTGGACGGTCTGGCTTTCAGACTCCCTGTCATCTGTCATGCGCAGGGCCTGGATGGACACAGCAGCAGCACTCTCAGCAGCAGCACTGTGCAGTCTGAGCAATGAGCTGCAGGGAGAAAGTCACTCTCCCCCCACCCCTGCAGCTGACAGAAGGTGATTTTTACCAATATTTTTAATCCCGGTCAAATGCAGCATGGAAGGGGCGTGGCCTGACTGAGTCAGGGGCGTGACTTAGTGGGATCTGGGGGTGGTGCTTTTAAGTCCTTCTTTTGATGGTGGCCGGAATTACAGGTCGATGCCTGATTTAGGAGGAAGGTGGGTAGCAGTGGAAGAAAACATCTTTTATTACTAATGAACAGTAAATATGTAAAATTTACATTATATGAGGTAATGATTGATGAGTTAGTCTAAAACATAAGTTATAGTTATGGTAACCGGGAATACCCATTTACCATTGTCATCCACAGTGCTCTGCCTCTTTAATGCAGACCTAAAGCAGTGAACTGGCTAGGTTGTCATAGAAACCTGATGTGTGCCTGTGAGCTTCTATTGGCTGATAAGGGTCATGTGACCAGGCTACTATTGGCTAATGCATTTTTTGTGAATATCTGTTCTAAAACCTTCCCGGACACCTGATGTACATGTGTGCCAAATTTTGTAATTGTAGCTGCAGCGGTGCGGATTCCTTTAGGGGACATACACACACACATACACTCAGCTTTATATATTAGATGACAAGTCCAGGACAAAGCCAACAAAGAATATTAAACTATAACTGTTGTTTCAGGTAATGTTTCACAATAAACTGTGTGTCTACATGAGGGATTATACTATTTCTAGCTATTACATGACTTTTATTTGGCATTTTTATCAGTTGTTCACTGTGCAATCTGTTGTTTTCATTACTGGTATGGAGAAATGTCTGCCCAAACATAGGACATGGTGAAACAAGAGAATCTGCTCTGTAGCACACCTCCAGAAACAGCAGCAGTAATGGAGGATATTATACAGCAGAAATGAGTAGTTTAGATGTGAATCCAGCAGTTAAATAAGATGTTAAGTAAGGGTGAAGGGTGCCGCCGGGTCCGTGCTGCCGCAGGTACACGTGAGGAGCCGGAGCACTGCTCCGGCCCCACACGTGTCACATACACATACACACACACACACACACACATAGACATACACACAGACATACACATACACAGACATACTTACATGCTCCCAGCAGCTCTGCACAGCACAGGAGGAGGAGGACGGCGCGCACATAGGAAGATTCCCCACAGCGCCCTCTGCTGGAGGGAGAATTTTCCTATGTGTGTGCAGTCCTCCTCCTCCTGTGATGTGCGGAGCTGCTGGGAGCATGTAAGTATGTCTGTGTATGTGTATGTCTGTGTGTATGTCTGTGTATATGTCTGTGTGTATGTGTCTGTCATGTGTGGTGTGCTGTGGACAGATCCGTAATGAACTCCATTGAAAGTCAATGGAGGACGGATCCGTTTACTGAGTGTGTCACACCAAACAGATCCGTCCCCATTGACTTCCATTGGGGGTCATTCCGGATCCGTCTTGGTGCGGATAAACAGTACGGAGAGCAAACCGCAGCATGTTGCGGTTTGCTCTCCGATCTAAAGACTTCAGTTCAGTTTTGTCCCCATTGATAATGAATGGGGACAAAACGGAAGCATTTTATTCCGATATTGAGCCCCTACGACGGAACTCAATACCGGAATTCCAAAACGCAAGTGTGAAAGTAGCCTTAGTGAAGAGGACAAAGGAGAAGGAAAGGAAACTGATGGAGAAAGAAGTGTCTTTCTCTAATAAGATATATTACAAAGTTTTGTATATTTGCCTGCATAGATAATTAATTTAAAAATTAAATCACAGATACTTTAAAGATTTCATAAACTGATAATTGGGCCTTTATAAACCTGATTTCTGTCTTTGTTCTTATTATTTTCAGATACTCTTTATAAGAGTGTGGGGAGAAAAGTAGTTACAAATCAGTTGCTGCTTGATTATAGAACCTAGAACATGACAGACATGATAAAACAATTACAACATGTATCTTAATCTCTAGTAGCTTATCTTACAGGTGTTATTGACAGCTGTTCACATTGTTATACCATTCCCATATACTGGTCATGATAGAAACAAATGATTTCATTTTTAAATTTTAGTATTGCTGTAACAGAACTTAGCTAAATGCCAAGAAATAAAGTATTCTTACCGATGAACAATCAGAAGTGCAAATTGTAACATCTGCAAAAAGCTGTACATAGTCTTGGTTAGTGATCTTGAAGACTTTCATTGCAAATCTTGCTTCAGAACCATTGCCATTCTGAAGTACAGAAATGAGGCCAACACCATATTGAGCGTCTGGGCACCTAAACATAATGGATGTAGATGGAAATAATCACATTCTATTACACTGTAGTTTTCTTTACTCTTATTTGTTCAGTGCTGCTCACTTCCTTTGTAAAATACTCACTGTATCAATGATATACAGTAGGTTTATATTTTAGGGAGCAGCATAGCTATGAATGGTAGAATAGACCAATTTGTAATTGTATAGAGATGGTGCCATACCACCATACAGAAAATTAGATACACATCATGTATTATATGGACTGAAGCAACTGCATTATGTGTCCTCATTTTATTATTAAAGTTACTATTAAAGGAATGATATTTAACAAGAGGATGGTGAAGAAAATCTAAACATAGCAGGACATGACAAGGGTATGTGCAATTAAATAAGTATTAATATTAAGTATAAGTAATTAATATTAGTATTAATTAAGTATTAAAGGATTTGTTTCACTTCAGCAAATGGCATTTATCATGCAGAGAAAGTTAAAGAGGACCTTTCACCACTCCTGACATGTCTATTTTAATAGCTACATGCATTCCCCACATACTCACAATTCTGGAGCATCTATTCTTATGGGTCTATGTTGTACCATTCCTTTATTATTTCTTCTAGAAGTTAGGAATGAATTATTAGCCTTCAGTAAGGGTAAAGAGGGGAGGTAACCAGTTGGGGGGTGTCACTACGCAGTTTGAAAATGGCAGCACTGATTGGCTATAGTCAGTCTGTTCAGGGACACCCCCCCCCCAATTGGTTACCTCCCCTCTGTACCCTTACTGAAGGCTAATAGCAATTCATTTATAACTTTTAGTGAAAATAATAAAGGGATAGCACAACATAGAGACATAAGAATACTGTAGATTCTCCAGAATTGTTATTACATGGGGAATGCATGAAGCTATTAAAACAGGCATGCCAGGAGCGGTGAAAGGTCCTCTTTAATACAAGGCACTTACTAATGTATTGTTATTATCAATATTGCCTCCTTTGCTGGCTAGACTAATTTTTCCATCGCATTATAGGCATCGGTGACCGTGCTTGCACACAATAGGAAAATGCACAGGCTTATGTGTGCTCCTATGGTCCTGGCCACCAGAGAGGCTGGCGCTTTTTTCTCTAGTGTGCAAGCATGGCCACCGATGCTGGATTGCAGGGTGGTCATATCCATGGAAATCAGGAGTGTATAATGTGATGGGAAATTAATCCAGCCAGCATAAGAAGCAATATGGATAATAACAATACATTAGTAAGTGACTTGTATTAACTACCTCTACAAGATAAATGCTCAAATGAGACAACCCTTTTAATGTCATTGTATTTCATGCACCATGTCCCATGTTCTGTGTATGGAGAAGGAGCAAAGGGAGGTCTCTAGCGGCCAGGCAAAGGGGCACCACCTCTTCCTCTCTAGGAAGAAGTCTAGTGAGCTGCAGACCTGGGAACAGCTAGACAGCAGCATGGAGCAGAGACACAAGGAATCTCCCTACACCTGGGATTACAAGTTTCAAAAGTGACAGTTTATATGCCAGCCCTCAAGGGAAAGAAATCTCACCAACTCTCCTACACTAAAGGTCAGAGTCAGAGATGGGTACATACAATTATTTCCAATCTACAGATATATCTGCATGTGGCAGGAGAGTGACAAACTTCTGGCTTCCCATCACATAAAACAGGACAGGGAGGATCCACTGTCCAATTCCACTGAGGAATGAGGTTATGTATGTAAGAGATATTGCACCTCTTAGGCTGGGAAAGAAAAGATTATAATGTCTGATTAAAAAAGGAGAGAGATTAACTCTCCATAAGCAGACTTGGGAATTGCATATGCCAACTGTGGAATCTGCATTGGATGTGAGCAGTGCCAGTGTGACTTATCCATTAACTGCTGCAGTACAATGAATTTGTTGCAACAAACCTGGCCTCACCATTGACTCAAGCTTCAAGCCTCTGGCTCAAAACCTTCAACATCAAGAGCACCTCAACCGTTATATGGGAGGAGGACCCCATAACTGGAGTGTGCCCTGAAGGGAAGAAAGGTGCTGCCTTCCACATCACAGCATGAGCCCAGGCAGCGTTAGAACCACGAGTGCTACTACCAGTACTCCTATCTGGCCACACACACTCACACATGCCCTTGTGGCACACTGCATATGCAGCATTCCATTCTTCGATAAATAAATGTCTGTTTGTCACAAGGATCATATGACAAGATTATAACTCTGGTAGGAGTCAGGACTGGAGTTTGTGAAGTGACACAATTATGACACAATTTCTTCTGCAGGATGGATGTAGTACACTGGATTTGTCTGCAGAGTGAACCCCAAATCTTCTTCTACTTCTACAGTACATACTCTAATGTGTAAATTTTGTACAGTGCAGTATAATTTATGTATAATAATTAACAAAGAGAACATGTAATGGATCATCTCATTTTACAGAGAAGCTGAACTTGGATAGGAAGGAAGAGCATACCCATCTGATCCACTGGTTAGGTTAAATACCAGCCCATCTTGGGGTCCACTTCCACCGGGGGTGGCATATAATCGTAAAACTTTAATGGCAAATGTATCTGCATTCAAGTCTGGTATCAACACTTGAATATATACTGTATCTTCCACATATAATGTAGTGTCATCAGTAACAATTTGGGAAAATGCAGGGTCTGTATACACGGCCATAGTTACTGTCAATACTCCATTTACTCCTGGAACTGTTATTTCTGTATATCTGAGAAATACACAAGAACATAAATAGCATTGAATAATAGTTATGGGCAATAGTTATCTATCTATCTATCTATCTATCTATCTATCTATCTATCTATCTATTTGTGTAATGGTCCATTTAATTGCTATAAATTTTTTAGACATTAGGAAGCGAAGAACTTACGATATTTTTGGTTTCAATGTTATGTTAAGTTCAACTTTATACTCCAAGGGGAAGACACAGCTGAGGCTCACAGTGGCATCGTTTTTAATTATGATGTTCTTAGGTGATTTATTACCATAAATGTGCAGGACATTGGTATAAACAACATGAGTTGTATTTACCTGAGAAGAAAAGGAAAAAAGCCATTACATACATTTCATCTGTGCATGATATAACAATATCGGATAGACAATTAATTAATGGCATTTAGTTTTCACTATGCAGTTGAGCTTTATGGACATGCCTTTTAATATAAGCTGAAATACTGTAAATTTCACATGTACTTACAGTTACATTGTTGCCACATTTTGCAACGTTCAATGGATTGTGGAAACCGACTTGAACTTCTCTGTCTACTAAGTATTCGTCACTTCCACATTCAGGACCAGTGTCGTCAGACAGTGACAAGCTAGTGGTATTAAACCGGCTCTTTTCCAGTTGGCATTTGGAAATGTAAATCACCATCTCTCCATTTAAGCACTGAATAGTCGGACTTGGTGGTTGCGCTATACAAGGTGACATAATGCTTAGACTTGTTTCATGTCCATTCACAAATGCACACAGAATACTATCCACATGTATGTGGGCTCATAGTAGAAAAGATTATTTAGATGGTAACCCTTCTGCCACTAGATTCACTAATTATAAGTTCATTTATAAGCATTTTCTTTTATAGTCTTTTATAGTCCTTTATATGTTATAAGTTCATTTATGAACATTTTCTTTTATAGTCTGTTATATGTTAATATAAGTATTTAGTAAGGACACTTAGTCAATAACTGCTGCTTATGTCTATTACTCTGAATGCTAGGAATAATGAATTTGCAGTTAAACCTAGAGCAGATGCTGCCCCCCCCACCTTTTTCGCCGAGCCTTCGGCATCTTCAGGGGTTTGGGCAGTCTGAGGAGACAATATAGCAGCCTGTAATATCGAGTCATGGTGGGGTTGTATCATGCACTATGTGTATTGTGCCAAACTACTGCCCTGCAGCAATGCATCAAATATTGATATTTTACAATGTATACATTACCTGATTCATTGTATTTAGTAAGGTCACAGGCACAATTGACAGATGCATCACAAAGCTGTTCATCTACAGCATGCACTACAGGAAGAAGGTGAAAAATATTATCATTGAAAAGCACGGATTTGTGAAACTGAAGCTACCACTAAGGCTACTTTCACACTAGCGTTTTTAAATTCCGGTATTGAGTTCCGTCATGAGGCTCAATACCGGAATAAAACGCTTCAGTTTTGTCCCCATTCATTGTCAGTGGGGACAAAACTGAACTGAAGACAACGGAATGCTCCTAAAAGCATTCCGTTCCGTTTTCAGACCGGAGAACAAACCGCAGCATGCTGCGGTTTTCTCTCCGGTCCAGGCATCCGCACCAAGACGGATCCGGAATGACCCCCAACGCAAGTCAATGGGGACGGATCCGTTTGGTGTGACCACAATGGTAAACGGATCCGCCCTCCATTGACTTTCAATGGAGTTCAGGACGGATCCGTCACCACATACATACAGACAGACATACATACATACATACATACACACACATACACATACACACAAACACATACATACTTACATACTCCAGGCAGACAGGCCGCACGTCTTCATGCCCAGGAGGCGAGCCACTATGACGATTCCCTACAGCGCCCAGCAGAGGGCGCTGTGGGGAATCGTCATAGCTGCGCGCCTCCTGGGCGTGAAGATGTGCGGCCTGCCTGCCTGGAGTATGTAAGTATGTATGTGTTTGTGTGTATGTGTATGTGTGTGTATGTCTGTATATGGTACTGTGTGACATGTGTGGGGCTGGAACGCGGTTTCGGCCCCACACATGTCCCTGCGGCAGTCTGGATCCGACGGCACCCTTCACCTGCCGGATCCGGACTGCCGCTAGTGTGAAAGAGGCCTAATACAGTAATTTCTTAGAACGAATAATCCCTCTCATATAATCTGCCTTTTATTTTTCTTACCTGATAAAACAGTGCACAGTGCCAAAATTAATGAAAGTAAAATCTTCATTGTGTCTGTAATAGAGAGGTAAATGAGTATTTCATGATTAGGACTCATTAGAAGATTTTGACATATTGATTCTACTTTCCACCAAGGGTTAAAATGTATGTCCACATTCTTGTTAGTCTTCATGCACATGCTGTACTACGTCTAGGATTTTCGATGGGAATCTTAGTCTCTGTTCACACTGGCTTTGCAGGTTTGTTTTTATTGGGACCACAATGGATTTGTTTTGAATATATACTCTATATTCAATTTAAAGGGAGTCTTTCACCTGTTTTTCACCTCTATAACTAACAGCAGTGCCCCACAGAAGATTTCACACACATCCCAGACATACTTGTTTGCACTGTGTGTCTGTATTACATGTCCAGGAAAAGCACTTCTATTCTGCTGGAAGACAGCTTCCAAGTGCCCAGCTGAAAGTGAAACTAAAACAGCTTTCTCTCCCGACTCGATTTCTAACAGCTATATCTTTTGATATACTGGATATAATGCTGTGATTTTGGTATCATTTGAAAGCTTGGAATGCCAGTCAGAACATTTTTCTATCTGCTACCAATCTCAAGATATGAGCAGCTAAAGCAGCCTTCCCCTCTTCAGTCTGGTTTGCTTTGAGCATTTGCAGCAGCAGAGCTGTTTTCCTGCAGAATTAGGCCCCATTCACACGACCGTATGAATGGGGCCATATGTATTTCTCAAAATTGCGGAATACATGCAGCCCCATTCACCTCTATGGGAGCGCACAGCCGCGGCATGGACACAGCTCCGTGCGCGGCTCTGCATAAAAAGATAGAACATGTCCTATACTTGTTCGTACGCACGGACAAGTATAGGCATTTTCAATGGGGCCACACGGCATGCGTTCCGAGTGCTGCGGAACACACGACGGGCGGCCCCTGTATATTTGCGGGTCCGCAATAATGCGGACCTGCAAATATACGGTCGTGTGAATGGGGCCTTACAGTGCTTTTCCTGGACATGTATTACAGATAAGGCAAATAAGTCAGTTTCCCTTTGCACCATCTTTGATAAATATCCTATAATGTTTAATATTACTGGTATTCATAACATATCTTTCTTTGATTTATTATGATTTTATGATCACTATGATTGTACTAGAGGTGTGGCTACTCCATTTGGTCATGCACTCCTGACTAGCCCCGTCTGCCCCATAGGTGGATTTTAATTAGTGTAACTATAAAGCCGAGTGGACTCGGCATGCATGTTGGTACCTGCATCCCTGTATTAGTGGAGGCCTTTGAAGCACCAGAATTGGCAAAAGGCAGAGGGGATCCAGCATGCATGTGGAACCAACACCCCCTGATTATACGGAAGCCAAGGTTGGCACATAACAGGTAGGAAATAGTGTTAGGTTCCCGTTCTACAGAGATCACCTTGACGATTTGGTGGATGGGCTCAGATAATTTTGTACTAAATATATTTGCCAAGAATCTCTAATTTACTAAACAAGCATAGCATTAGCTCCAGAATACCTCAAATCACTATGGCATTTTGTGCTTTATCTGGTTGGCAGTGTGCCGTTGCATTGTATGTATTTTCCTTTCCTTGTACATTTAGGCATAGCAACGTGCACCTGCGCACTGGGATGTGCTGACTGAAATCCCCTTTTTCTTTGTAACTATGATTTCTGTGCCTAAGGGGTACTTTGCACACCGAAGAACAGTTTTTAAAATTTTACATTGCAATACACGGGCACCGGCTGTGTGAATTCCATGCTGCAGTTTCGGAGCCATTGACTTGAATGGGTCTGTGATCTGCAGAATATGGCAAAAAATAAGACATGTCCTATCTTTTGTGGAGTGGAGGCATGGATCAGAAGCCCACGGAAATACTCGGAAGCCCTTACTTGGGCTTTCAGGTCCATGACTGCATCACAAAAGATAGGACATGCCCTATCTTTTGCCATGTTTGCGGGTCACAGACCCATTCAAATTAATAGTTCTGCATCTGCACCATGGAATTCAAACAGCCGGTACCCGTGCATTGCGGATGGCTGTTTGCAGTAAGTGTAGACCATATGGTCATGTGAATGAGCTCTAAAGGACCAGGAGTGCAGATATATAGTAGGTGAGTATATACAGTGATTTCCTGCAGTTATATAAACCTCCTGACTCTCACTGCCTGTCTGTACTATCTGTGTAGTTTCCAGGGTAGTTCTAGGGGATGTAGCTTCACACTGGTCTCCATGCCTCCTGCATATATTACATGATCGTATGTATTTTGTGGCCCGCAAAACGCGGACCCACAAAATACAGATGACAACCTTGTGACATTCGTGTTTCATCCATGTTTTTTTTTTGCAAACCTGTTGACTTTAATGGGTCCTCGATCCACATTTTGCTGCTAAGTATAAGACGTATCTTTTTCGACACATTTGAATGATATGTGTCCTTTTCACATCTGTACGTATGTCTGTTCCGCGAGATAGACGTTCAAGGTGGAAGATGTCTTATACTTACCTGCAAAATGTGACCCACGGACCCATTGAAGCCAGTGGGTTGCAAAAGAAAACCAGATGCAATATGACGGTCAACTGTATGTTACTGGTCTGGGTTTTGCGGCCCACCAAATGCATACAGTTGTATGAATGTACCCTAAGAACTAATAGGACAGAGAGGGAAATAACAGGGCAGAGAAGGCAACATGGGAAAAGATGGCAACACTGCAATGGGAGGGGATAGCAGCAGTGTCACTAATCTATCATAGCTGCCATTTCACATCTGCAGAGCAAGGCATGATGGGAAATGTGGGATTTATTCTAAAGACCATATCTATCTTATTCAGTAATAATGGACTATCCTGCACTATATAGGCAAAGACATAAAAAAAATTCTGGAGTGCTTCTTTAAAGACAACAATAACAGGTAGTGCAAAGCCTTTACAATGTACAGTAAGAAAACAAATATTATTGGTTGTGTCTGGCCATGCAACAGCTTTAATTAGTTTTCAAGCTTTTCCAGCTCCTTGTCATCCATCCTGTCCAATTTGGGTTGAGAAGTCGGAAGGCCCTGTGACTACTATGGCCAATCACTGACCTCAGCAGTCACATTTGCTAGAACGATTCCGGTTCAGTGAGAACTTGAAATGGATGGGAGGCACTGGAACGGCTTTACTGTGAACTGGTAAGTGTTTCTCCTTTTTAATTTTTTGGCCACTGATTGTGTGCTTAGCAGCCAGCTAGCCCCTTTAATATTTATTAGAGACACCTTAGAACACTAACGAAATAATTATTGTACAAATAGAGAACACTGAATAAAAATTGAAACAAAATTAATTTAAAGGTAATCTGTCACCAGCGACACCCTATCAAACTGTTTGCATAGATACATAGCTTTGTTTCGCATGCTGTATTCCTTTTATTATTCCTTATTTATTCCTTTTATCTATGGTTCCATTACCGAGTTATGATACTTTTTCTTAATATGAAAATTAAAACTTTGGTGCAATGAGGGCTTTACCATTGTACCCAAACCCTGCTCCTTTCTGTGGCCAGCCTCTGCCTGGCTGCTTAGCCACTAATTGGCCCTGTCTTTTCTGAACACTTGCACTGTTATTTGTGATTCAAAATTTATGTATTTGGCACCATAGCACCTTACAAAAACGCTATCTGAAAATGCAAATACAATATTAATATTCATATATTTTACAAATGTATATAGAAATGTACCTAGAAAAATACATGTCCACCAAGTTTCATTCATTAGCTATATAACAGTTGAACTGAACAAGATAATAATAATAATAATAATAATAATAATAATAATAATAATAATAATAATTATTATTTGTTATTATGTCTATTCCTCCTGGAAAGTCTCTGCTACCATACAATAAACACATATCAGTTTGGTGCTTTACCTTGATGATCAGATGATGCTGACAACCGTGTGAGTTTTGAACTGTTTGGCGCTGCTTATATATTGCTTGTCATTATGCCCCTGGTCCAGCCAGAGGAGGTAAGGTGACTGGGTGTGTATGCAGTGACAGAAGTGAGTACGACATTCACCAAACCCTTTTAAGTACTAATAATTCAGCTTTTTTAGCCTAAGGTGATTTGACTTGAGCATGAACAAGCAAAACTCAAATATAAATTGCACATGCATGACGACAATAGCCAAGCCTGCTGCTGTGGGTCTTCAGGGCCAATGAAAAGTGGTTACTTTAAGTAAAATATTTGAATTAGCCTGTAAGATAGAAACATGATCTGAATAAACCTTTATAATTGAGAACTACAGTTCCTGAAATATAGTTTTATTTGCATTTCCAATATGTATACATTGTATAATAAATGGGTAACAATATCTGTTCGGCAACATTCACATGACACCATCTTTTTAATGTCCGTTTTTAGAACAATGACAGTCTATGGCTGTATTCACACTGATTATTAGCCTTCAAAAATAGGACACGTCCTATTATGTCTGTTTTCACAGCCCAACAGCCTCCATACAATTGAAGAGACAGTTTTTAATGGCCATATTTCAGAAAGGTGCCGGTTGTATAAATTGTAATACAATACCCATAGACTGGTTTGGAGCCATAGTGTACTGCTAAAAACTTGTTTGTGTCTGGAAAAACTGCTGAGTATCATTGGTCTAATGTAACTCTATGAAAGACAGGAGTTGTAACATTGTATTTGTTTGTGCTGAGTTTCTCCACTCCATGCCTCCCACTAGAAGGTTCTAGTTTAGCTTTAAACTGTATATAAGAAGAGCAGTCAGAGCCCCTAGTGTTCTGCAGTTAGGGAACAGTGCTTAGAAGTTGACACTCTGCCGGAGTATTGAGTGACCAGAAGAAGACGCTGAGACAGGGATACTCTGCCACAGACCCTGGATAGCCAGCCTTTGGCCAGGTTGGTACCAGAGAGAGGGGTGTAGCTATCTCTGGCCTCAGCTCAGCATCAAACCCTTCTTCTGCCAGGGAGGAGACTGGAGAAGCCACCATATGCCTTGCCTCTATTGTTTTGAACCTGAATTCCTCCAATAAAGAAGCACACTGGTTTACTGCAGACTCTGATTCTCTGGACTTATTTCCCATTGGAGTGCATCATGTCTTACCATGCCTTCCGGGGAGCAGCAACACATGGTGACATCTCGATGGTGTCCAGGGAACCCAATGTAGAGTTGGGGCCACCTCAAAACTGGCCACTGCAATATGGCATCACAAACAGGATCCGGTCCAGCACCAGCAGAACAAGTCATTGTGGATCCAGCCCCAATGGATCAAGACAGCCAGTGGTGACTATAGAAACACCGCAGCCTGTATCTGAGGTGAACCAGCCCCAAGAAACCATCTGCAACTGTAAGTGTTCCTCTTGTGGGGTCTGCCACAAGCAAGTTACTGTGCTAGTCCTGCATTACTAGCTAGAGAATTGCTAGTGAGGGACTGGCTAACTGCCTTATTGTGCTATTATAATTTGCTACCATGTCAGTAGACAGATACCGTGATATGCCTGCTAGTCCTTGGACTCTAGCCCTTCTCCAACAATACCCTTGTCAGTAAAATATTTTTTTGTACACCCTGGTTACTGAAATATGAAGGAGAGCCTACAGGCCTCAAAGACCTTAGAGATCAGATGAATGCCGTTTACAAGATGATTTCCCTCAACGATGAACAGAAAGTTTCCATGTTGACTGGTCAATTGGAGGGAGCAGCCCTAAGTCATGGCCTAGTACTGAGAAGTGTACTGTTGACCAAATTTTAGACACACTTGACAGCATGTTTGACGGGCGCACATTATCAGAGTTAAAAATGCATTTCTTTAGGTGCAAACAAAAGATGGGTGAAAACCTGTGAGATTTTGCTCTAAGTCTCCAGGAAGCTCTGTGTGCCATCCAGCACATGGGTCCAAATGAGGTACTTGACCCAGACCACACTCTGAAAGACTAGTTTGTAGAGGGTGCCAGACTAGATGCTGTAAAAACCCATCTAGGAGTTCTTGCATTACAACATCCAGATATGCCATTCCTTGACTTTAAGTAGCTTGCAGTAAAGGTATTGGGTACTGATCCAGACCCAGGTTATAACTGTGCAACTACTATATGTCTGAACAAAGGAGCAAAACTGTAGGGTCTACTGTTACGTAATGTGATGAAAATACCAAAGTTAACTTGAAAGAGTTTTTGTTACAGCTTCCTAAAAATGTTGCGTTACAAAAAGAGGTACAGGAAACAAGGCCATCAGCCTGATAGAGGTACTTGGTACCTCTAGGGGTAGATCGAAATATGATTCTAATGTAAAATCTAGGAATTATTACTCACTGACCAGTTTGTTACCAATGTTCCACAGATATGTTGTAAATGTCAAGAAACTGGTCACAATTGGTATATTTTTTGCATACATTGGTGACTGTCCTACAACTACTCTTAAAGAAGAAAAAAAGCAGTCTGGTTTGAAGTTGTTTGGAAGGAGCACCTACACAGGCAGAATAACTGACCAAATAAGTAAACTAAGCCTAATAGTAATGCACAATCATGCTACAGCTAACAGAAGGGATTGAAACTCATGTGTTTACATTGCCACAACATGGATTAAAAGACCCTTTTTTTGTCTCCACTACTTTATTGGTGCTGCCTCCATGTCCTTATTTTGTTCCACTAAAAAGTAATTGGGACATCTGCAGGGACGCACAGCATTTTTTTTTCTACTTTACAGAAGGTTGCTGCATGCTTTACTTTTGATTTCGCTAGGGGTTAGCTGGGAATGTTGGTGGCCTGCTCGATGATGCGCATGTCCTTATACGTGACCTGTACAGTAACTGGGTTCGCTACCAGACTAGCTATGCATGTTGCTGCAATGCACTGTGATGTACACCTAGATACTTTCTCCCTGCAGGATAGACCTGATTTAATGTGCTTTCTGACTAATTAATTAGTAACAAAGCAAATTTTTTGGACAAATTTGGCGAAGTGACCGAATGAAATGTTTGAAAACTTCTCTAATTACAGGACAATGTTAGCGTCAGGTCTTATTTATCACAATGGACTTAACCATGCAGTGCCCCAAGATTCAAGAAGTGGCCCAATGATAGAGCAGAAAGGGCGGCAGCAACAGTTGCAGTAACAATAGTGGCCCCATGGCAGAGTGGGGATGGTGGCAGCAGTGGCAGTAGCAGTGACTAGTGTTGAACAAATCAAAGCATCCTTGAAGAATTCGACCCAAAGTTTAGGTTTGATTTGCCACAAATCCAAATTTCTTCTCGCTTCGTGATAACAAATAATTTTTTTTCTAAAATGGTTGCTGCACATGTTCCAAAGTGAAAGTAAGAAGCCCGGAAATGCAAAATCACCCATAATGCAATGTAGCCAAACAAAGATAGCTATCCCTTCTGATGTCACAGCCCTATAAAAGTCTCATCTCGTGCAGTCTCCGCCATTTCATGCGAGCTGAGTATAGAGATGTGACAGGCATTCACGGGCTAGGGACAGTGTAGGGAGAGTGAGCTGCAAACTGTTTAATAAAGAATATTGGATAGGGACAGTGCAGGGAGATCGTAGGAAGAGTTTTTTGAGACTGTAGGGAGAGCTTAGGGAGAAAGCAAGGAGACTGCAGGCTGAGTGTAATTGCTGCATGCATCTAGTTCAACTACTGTGACATTCATAGTTAATCTGTTACATAGACTTACTGTGTGTAAGACTCAGTGTTAAATGGCGATCTAATGTATCACCGCGTGCATCTTTTTCAACTGCTATAGCATTTATAGTTAATCTGTTATTTTATACTTAGACTTACTGTGCCTCAGTATTAAAGGGCAGTCTAACACTGTATATCACCGCATGCATTTTTTCAACTGCTATAGCATTTATAGTTAGGCTCCATTCACACGACCGTATGTATTCCGTGTCCGTATAAAAACGGAACGGAAGACATACGGAAAGTGTTCCGTAGTGTTCCGTAATTTTGCGGACCCATTGACTTTAATGGGGCTACGGACGTGTTTTGCGGCCAAGTATAGGACATGTTTCCTTTTTTTTGCAGGAGAACCTCCGTAATATACGGATGCGGAATGCACACTGTGTGCATTCCGCATTTTTTTTTCTCCTATGGAAAAATGAATGGGTCCGTATGGTTCCGCATCTTATCCGCAAAAATGCGGATAAGATACGGAAATGAACATACGGTCGTGTGAATGGGGCCTTAATCTGTTATTTTATACTTAGACTTACTGTGCCTCAGTATTAAAGGGCAGTCTAACACTGTATATCCCCGCGTGCATCTTGTTCAACTGCTATGACATTAAAAGTTAATCGATTACATTACTGATACAGTTACAGTACACTGTGGCCAACAGACAGTTGCCTGGACCCTCTAAAGGAATGTGCAGTGGCAGAAATGTTGCTATAGTCGGCACAAGTAGCAGCAGAAGAAGAGGGTTGGTAGCAGCAACAGGCCAGAGCTACCACTGTCATCCAGTGGTCGTGTTTTGACCAGGAACTGCTTCTGTGCCCTCACCCGTCCTGAACCTGCCTCTTGCTTTTGCTGTTCCTTCTGCTAACCAAGTAATGTATGCCACCGGCTCTGCTCCGCTTTTCAGCAAGGATGAGCCTTATGAGGACCGTTGGCGGTTACAGGCCAGCCGAGACTTGGAGGAGAGGTCCACTTCGGACTCTTCTAGGCGTGCAACTACCAATGACAGTCGGATCGGAGCACATGTTGCAAGAGGTCAGGGATGTGTGCAAGAGACAGGTGAGGGTGACACAAGTAACGACTAAACACTTCTAGATAATGATATAGCTGATTGCACATGGGAGCCGAGTGAAGAGCGGGCATAGTAATTAGAGATGACCGAATCGAAGTTAACAAAGTATAATTCGATCTGAATTTCAGGAAAAATTTGATTCGTCCCAAAGTCAAATTTCCTTGCGCTTTGTGGTAACGAATCACATATTTTCTAAAATGGCTACTGCACCTGTTGCAAAGTGAAAGTAAGAAGCCAGGGAACAAGGGAACACCCAAAATGCCATGCCTCCTGAAGCCCGATCTTCGCCATTTTACAGTGAACTTAGTGCAGGTAGAGAAGTTGCGGGCACTAGGGACAGTGTTTAGAAAAGAAAAACGATTGAGCTGTACAGGAAGATTATTCATAGTGTAGGGAGAGGATATGGAGGCATTATCCACACTGAAGGGAGAGATCAGGGACCGATAGGAGAGTCTAAAGCCTGGGTAATAGAAGCTATTCTATTACACCTTGCTGCACTAATTGGGGTTACTAAATATGATCTATTACTACAGATTTAGGTTGTTTTAAACAGTAATTGCAGTAATCTGTTATTGGGTTGAAAGTTCTGTCTGATACAACCAGTTTTGGGGTGTATTTAGTTGATATGTAACTACTTGCATTCTTCCTTGCTTCTTTAGTGAAAGTGTGGTCTGATACAACTAGTTTTGGGGTTTATTTATTTTAAATACATAAAAGTACGTCCATTCATCCTTGCTTTCGGGGTGAATTTGTGGCCTGATGCAAACTGTTTTGGGGTGTGTTTTTTAAAAAAATATATAAAAGTACATCCATTCATCCTTGTTTTTGGGGTGAATCTGCGGCCTGGTGCAACAGTTTTGGGGTGTGTTTTTTTTAAATATATAAAAGTACTTCCATTCATTCTTGCTTCTGGGGTGAATTTGCAGCCTGATACAACCAGTTTTGGGGTGTATTTATTTTAAATATATAAAAGTATGTCTATTCATCCTTGCTTTTGGGGTGAATTTGTGGCCTGATACAAACAGTTTTGGGGTGTGTTTATTTTAAACTAGCTGAAGGACCTGGCTTCGCATAAGTATATTTCATCTGTTTCATTTAATGTTTGTGTGTGTCATTGAAAAATATCGACAGTATCCCCTATAACAGTGACATCTACATTACCCTGCTCCCCACCCCTTAACACTGCCCCCCACCCCTTAACACTGCCCCCACAGTGCCTTGTCTCCTTAAAATGGGACCTCCACAGCAGCCCACCCCCTTAACTTTGACCTTCATAGCAGCCTGCCCCTTTAAGATTGAGTTCCACAGCACCCCTCCCCCTTGACAGTGACCTCTACAGGGGCCCATTCCCTTAAAAGTGACCTCTACAGCACCCACCCCACCCCCCAACAGTGACCATAGGTTACAGCATCCTTAACTGACCTCCACCATTCCCGGCCCCCTTAACAGAGACAAAGTACCCCTCTGCCTTAACAGTGACCTCACAGGACCCTGCTGCCCCTTTAATAGTGGTCTCCACAGTCCCGTCCTCCCTTAACAGTGACCTCGACAGTGCCCTCCCCTTTAACAGTGACTTCCACAGCTTTCAGACTCCCTGTCCTCTGTCTGGTGCAGGGTCTGGACGGACACAGGGATGTCCTTTTGAACAGCTCACTCTCAGACAGCAGCACTGTGCTGTTTGAGCGTGAGCTGCAGGGAGAAAGTCACCCTCCCTGCCACCTCTGCAGCTGACAAAAGTTGATTTTTACATTCATTTTTTCAATCCGCATCGGCTGCGGAGTGGGAGGTGCGTGACCTAATTAGGTTGGGGCATGGCTTAGCAGGACCTAGGGACTGGGTTTTTAAGCCTGTCTTTTGAGGGTGCCCTTTAGCCACCCTACCTGCCCCCTTTAACTGTGACCTCCACAGCACTTAGCTCCCTGCCCCTGTGGTGAACAGTAAAGAAAAAAGGGGTCAGTCAGAACATCCCAATGCGCAGGTGCACGCTGCCATGGCTAAAATCACAAAGGAAAAAAATACAATGGAACAGCAATCTGCAAACCAAATAAAGTACAAAAATGGCATAGTAATAGAAAGTATTCTGGTGCTAATGCTACACTTATTTTGCTAATTTGAGATTCTTGGCAAATATATTTTGTCAAATCTCAGTTCTGGTACGTGTCAACCAGCTACAAAATATATAAAGAGTGGTACTCGCATATATAGTATCACAGAACAATACCACCTAAAACATAGCCTTTATTAAATAATGTTAAAAAATACAAATATTAAACTGGTAATACCTAGATCATAAGGTGAAGACAAGGGATATCCTATCCGTGCAAGGCAGTCAGGTAGCTATAGGGTAAGAGGGTGGCAGATTGATGAATAAGTCTCTCCCTATTGCTTACCCTGTGTAATAAAGCCCTGCCTAAGACGGAATAGCCACCCCTACAGGGGCGATCCCGTGCCAGGAACGTCCTGCTGACCCTGGTAGGCCCTGGCACAGAGCACACCACCACCAAATGTAAATATCACCCACCAGTGATGAAAACGTATGAAAACAACAAACAATACTGGTCAAACAGACTCCTAGTTATCATCAGTCGACAGATGTCAATCAATAGGATAATCCCTGGAATAATAGGAATAAACAAGAAGTCCCTACGCGTTTCACCTCTCGATTGCGACTCATCAGGGGACCAAGCGAGAATAATACTTTAATGACCAGAAAAATCACATGATGGTAAAGTATCCAGGATAAAACAAATTATAAGCATTATAGGTATATTACCAGTCATGGTAGGGTATATAATGGGGAGGCAACCCCCACAGTGGCATAATAGCTTTAAAAATAAACTCAATGAAAAACCCTACAAGGCAATATGGATATATTATAAGGCCAACTAATGAGTTAAGTATGTATCATTTAAATAAAACTCGCAAACTCAATGGTCTCATTCAGGCCATAAGGTGACAAAGTTTTTAACATGTATATCCAACGGCCTCTTTTTGTTTTAGTAATTTGTCTACGTCCCCTCCCCTAGTCGAGGGATTGATGACTTCTATGACCCCAAATGAAGCATCCCCTAGTTTGTCCTTATGGTAAGCATTCATGTGTCTAGCTAAAGGTCTATCGCGATTATTTCTAATATCCCCCATATGTTCTAATATACGTCTCTTTAGGGGTCTGCACGTTTTACCGATATATTTGAGGCCACAGGGGCATTGTCCAAGATAGACAACCCCCTGTGTATTGCAGTTTGCGAATTGTCTACACAGGAATGATCGAGTCCCCTTACTGTCAGAGTATGACTGACCTGTCTTGATATATTTACAAGCTTTACAGCGACCACATTTAAATGTTCCCACACTTCCATTTAGTAGCCAGGTACCTTTTCTTGGAAGTTCAAAGTGGCTTTTGACCAGGATGTCTCGCAAATTTCGACCTCTTCTGTATGTTATGGCCAGTTTATCAAGGATAAATTTATTGAGGTCAGGATCAGATTTCAGCAAAGGCCAGTATCTTCCAAGAATCTTCCTCACTTCAGCGGACCCTGTGTCATATGTCCCTACAACTCTAATTACATTATCAGAGGGTTGTTGACGGGGTTGGAGAAGTGTCACACGATCTTTTGATCTGGCCCAATTCCAAGCCTCTTTTAGAGGTTTCAACGGGTATCCCCTGTATCTAAAGCGATCAAATAGATTGCTTGCCTCCCTTTCATACTCGCTTGTGGTGGAACAATTCCTCCTGACCCTGAGGAATTGTCCTTTTGGAATCCCTCTTTTCAATGGTACAGGATGGAAACTTTTCCAACCTAATAGGCTATTGGTCGCCGTTTTTTCCTAAATAAAGTGTTCTCAATTTGATTATCAGGACCACGTTTAACAAGGACATCAAGAAAGGCGATAGAATCAGAAGCAATCTCAGTGAAGTGTAGTCCAATGTGGTTACTGTTTAGTCTAGTCATAAACTCCAAAAATTTGGAAATAGTGCCTGTCCATAGAAGAAAAATGTCATCTATGAAACGGACCCATAACTGTTCCGAAAAAACAATAGTGTCCTCCCACCAGCCCAGGAGCAAATTAGCATAAGTAGGTGCACAGGGACTACCCATGGCAGTGCCCCTGAGCTGGTGGTAGAACTCGGAACCAAAAACAAAATAGTTGTGTGTGAGAATAAATTGAAGAAGTTGAATAATAAATCGGTTATGTGCATACAGTTCTGTACCTCTAGAGTCAAGAAAATATTTAACCGCTGCCAAACCCTTATTGTGCGGTATAGATGTGTACAGTGCTTCTACATCTATAGATGCAAAATACATGTCTGACTCTATACTTATCCCCTCCAAACGTTTGAGCAAATCAGTTGTATTCCGTAGGTATGAGGGCAACATTAAAGCAAAGGGTCTTAGTATAGTATCGATATATGTGCCCGCATGATGTGTAAGGCTATCAATGCCTGAAATTATCACGCGACCCTTTAAAGGGTTTCTGTCACCAGTTTTTACGGTATGAATCAGGCTGACATTAGAGATGTGCTAATGTCACCTGATTCCAAATATATGTCTGTTTTATTTACTGGTGCCCCCATTTTTATATAAAATGAACTTTTATTTTATGCTAATAAGGCCTCTAGGTGCAAGGGGCGTTACCCCTGCTCCTAGAGGCTCTGTTGATTGACAGGACCAGGCAGAGAAAAAACACTCTATTCACCATAGCTTGCAAGGACCTTCAATGATGTCATGACCATGTGATCAGTCACATGGTTAGGATCACACAAACAGCCTGTCTCCTCCTAAACCATGTGACTGATCACATGGTCATGACATCATTGAAGGTCCTTGCAAGCTATGATAATGTTGGGGGTGTTCTATTCTATCTGTTGTGTATTTTGATGTTATCTCTAGGTGAATGCATTTTGTTATTCAGTAATTAATGATCTATGATTATTACTCACCACTATACTGATTGCTGGATCCTCTTGGTCTTAATTATGAATGTTTTGACCACGGATACTTTACCATCATGTGACTTTTCTGGTCATTAAAGTATTATTCTCGCTTGGTCCCCTGATGAGCCGCAATCGAGAGGTGAAACGCGTAGGGACTTCTTGCTTATTCTTATTATTCCAGGGATTATCCTATTAATTGACATCTGTCGACTGCTGATAACTAGGAGTCTGTTTGACCAGTATTGTTTGTTGTTTTCATACGTTTTCATCACTGGTGGGTGATATTTACATTTGGTGGTGGTGTGCTCTGTGCCAGGGCCTACCAGGGTCAGCAGGAGGTTCCTGGCACAGGAGAGACTTATTCATCAATCTTCCACCCTCTTACCCTATAGCTACCCGACTGCCTTGCACGGATAGGATATCCCTTGTCTTCACCTTATGATCTAGATATTACCAGTTTAATATTTGTATTTTTTAAAATTATTTAATAAAGGCTATGTTTTAGGTGGTATTGTTCTGTGATACCAAATATATTTTGTACACAATTATTTGGGCTCGTCTGCCAAACGTCAAGGCGATCTCTGCTGTAGCCGCTTTCCTTGTGGTGAACTGTGTCATCCACAGCGCCCTGCTCTTTTAAAGCTGACCTACAGCAGTGAAGAAAAATGGCTGGGTTGTTATGGAAACAACCCAGCCATTTTTTTTTTGTTATGGTGTAAAACTGTGTGTATGTGGAGACTAAGGGGCTGCGAGCTTCTATTGTGTGATAAGGGACATGTGACCGTGTGTCTGGCAGTTGGAGTAAGAGGAGAAAGACTTGCAGGCTTCTATTAGGAATATCTCAGGAACCGTACATCCCCGAGAGCTGAGACCCGGTCTAAAACCTTCCTGGACACCTGTGTGCCAAATTTCGTGATTGTAAATGCGACGGTGTGGATTCCGTTAGCGGACATACACACATACACTCAGCTTTATATATTAGAGATATAAAAGTATATCCATTCATCCTTGCGTTTGGGGTGAATTTGTGGCCTGACACAAACTGTTTTGGGGGTGTATATTTCGTAGATATACAAGTACTTCCATTCCTTCCTTCTGGGGTGAATTTGCAGTCTGATACAACAAGTTTTGGGGTGTATTTATTTTAAATATATGAAAGTATGTCTATTCATCCTTGCTTTTGGGGTGATTTTGCAGCCTGATAATATTGTTCTTTTCCCCTTGGAGTTTCTTTAAATTTACAGTATGTTGGACAGACAGGTGACAGGACCTTCTAAGGGAACTGGCAGTGGCCAAAATGTTTCTGGAGCAAGCAGAAGTAGCAGCAGAAGAAGGGGGTGGGGTGGGGGGTGGCAGCAGGAATCACAGCGACAGGCATGAGCTGCTAGTGTGATCTAGCGTTCGCGTCTTGACCAGCAACCCAGTGGTTCTTGAATGGTTGACTACTTCATTGCAAGTGACATCAGACACCCCCAGCCAGGAGTCGGTGGGTTCCTCTGACACGACGGTTAGTTGGTAGGGCCTGGGAACAAGCTCTGTACTCCCGCCTGTCCTAAATCTGCCTCTGTCATTTTCTGTTCCCTCAGCTTGAGAAGTATAGTATGCCGTCAGCTCGGCTTCACTTTTCAGCAAGGACAAGATTCTAGAGGACAGTAAGCTACTACTGCCCATCCAAGATCTGGAGGAGAGATCCGCTGCTTCCTCTGGTAGGTGGGCAAGTAGTGATGACGAGAGTCTCGCGGGAGCTGGTGTTGCGAGTAGTCAGGCACATGGCACTAAGACTGGTGAGGGTGACATCAGTGATGTGCAGACAGTAGTGGACGATGATGTGGCCGATCGCACGTGAGCTGGGTGAAGAAGGGGCTTCATCATCATCAGGAGAAGAGGGTGGCAGCTTGACCGTGAGGCAGTGGCTGAGCCAGCAGGGTAGTAGCGTGGCCATGAGTCAACAGGGTGCAGCAGTGGGAGGTCGGGAGCCAAACATGCCCAGGGTAGACCGCCTGCTATGCAGGAGCCTACCTGTCTGTAAAGAAGTAGCGGTGCAGGGATTCACGGAGGCAGCGGTAGCAGGCAGTCAGCAGGTAGTGGTGGAGGGAAAATGCCATACTTGAGGGGGTGGGTGGCAATTTTTCATCAAGCTGCTGGAGGATGTCAGCATGGCCATTTGCAGAATCTGTGGGAAGAAGGTGAAGCATGGCCAGGGTGCATCAACACATGTAGCATCACCATAAAGTGGCCTGGGAAAACCGTGGCGCTAATGTAGTGGTACAACCTGATGCAGCAACTGCTGCATTACCCAGTGGCCCGCACCCCTTTTCCTGCAATCAAGGCTCCACCATCTCAATGGAAGGGAGTTGTTTACTTCCCATCATCTACTTGTCCTGTTGCCTCTGCTCCTCCTACTTCTCGTCACTCATTTTGTCAGTAATCGATCACAAAGGTGATTGCAAAAAGACAACATTATGCGTGCACTAATCCCACAGCGCCGAACCTGAACATGCTCCTGGCCAAGTTGCTGGTACTACAGCCCCTCCCTTTCCATGTGATGGACTCTGCACCTTTCAAAGAACTGATGGCTTGTGTCAAGCTAAGGTGGAGAGTCCCATGCCGTCGTTACTTCTCCAAAAAGGCAGAATCAGCCTGCAAATGTTAAACAGAAGGTGGGTCAGTCCTTGAGCCATTCGGCGTCTGCTAAAGTTCATGACAGTGCCGACATGTGGAGCTTTAACTATGGTCAAAGGCAATATATTTCCTTTATGGTCCACTGGGTAAATGTCGTTCCTGCCCAGCCACACCAGCAACTTGGCCAGGTGATGGCACTGCCGCCTCCACGGTCTCCAGTTGTGGGTCCTGCGCCAATGTCCTCTTTTGCCTCCTCATCCTCCACCTTGTCCTCAGCCTCCACTGCAGGCACAATTCGGAGTGCTCCTCCAGCATACCACATGTGCAGGGCACGGCGGTGTCGCGCTGTTCTGCACCTAGTTTGGCTGGGCAAATGGAATCACACAGGGGAGGAACTGCTCTGCGTCCTCCATCAAGAATTTGAATCCTGGCTTTCTGCTTGCCAACTTAAGATGAGAAGAATGGTCACCGACAACAGGAAGAACATTGTGTCGGCACTGTGTCAAGGAGGTCTGAGCCATTTGCTCTGGTTGTAAACCTGTTCTTGAAGTCTTCCACCCATCTGCAAGACATCCTGAAAATGGCCAGGAAACTGTGCATACACTTCAGCCACTCTTACACTGCAAAGCATACCCTTCTTGAGCTCCAGAATGGCACTTGTAGGAAAATATCTCTAGATGTTTAATATAAATTTATACATAACCTCACATTGACCAGATGTAAAGGACATCTAAAGTGTGTTTCACAGGAGGACACGACAGGATGGAACAGGTAGCTACATAAACTCATTTAGTATTCCGTGTAAATTAAAGAACTGCTTGTAGGACAGCTGCAAGACAATAAGATTGAATGCAGGAATCTAGATTGGGGTTAGAGTATCTGTTATGCAAAACGCCAGGCTCCTGAATGGCCCGAGAATCACCCTAGAATTGCCCCGATATGTTTACCTTAAACAGGATTTTATAGTTTTACACCTTGTTGCTAAACAAGTATAAACATCGTGCCTGATGTTATCAATTCCCTGTCAATGCTTCAAAAGGAGCAGCGTCTGCACAGCTGTTAGTTTGACAATGGAGCATGAATTAACCAATCACGATTCCTGGGAACCTGATAATTTTGCTTGTCCACCAATAAGATGTCCTTTACATTTTGGTAAATGGAAAAACATAAGAATAGAGAGCAGATCTGCTATAGCGATGAATGAGTGGAGGTAAAATCTATTGGGTAATGCATGTACACTCATTCATATCTACACCAGAGATACACCATTACTCTGTGTAACTGAGCTATTATCCATTGCGGTTTCTGGGCCTAAACCTGAAAAATAAAGCTACATCTCTGGAGAACTGGGATTGTTGTGAAATTATTTACCTGGCGGTGATAAATATAAAATCATACAACAGCACTCCCCATATCGTCTCATATGCAAAGTTTCCACCCATTGGAACTCCACCCTCCACATGTTGGACCAACTCTGTGAGTAGAGAAAGGTCATAAACGATTTTGTGATGATACAGGCGGATAGGAGCACTCGTCTGTGTAACTCTGAAGTTAGCCAGTGGCAGCTCATGCGTGACACCTGCCATTTGCGCAGGCCCTTTGAGAAGGCCACTTTGTCAGTCGCCAGGGCTATGGAATGAACAATGTCATTCCCCTGCTTCATGTCCTAGAGCAGATGCTGCTAAATCTGTCTGGCCAGGGGACATGAGACATGGCACCGACATCTCATAGCCACCTGAGCCCTGTGGGGGCTGAACTGGAGGAGGAGGAGGACATTCACGCACAAGCAATGTATACAGAAATAGGTGTTTTTTCTGCACAAGTGACAGGAGAGGAGGAGCAGGAGAAGGTAGAGGGCGATAAGGAAGACCAGTAAGATGACCTCGAGACCCAGTGGCAGTATGCAACGGAGATGAAGGCAGGGAGTCCCTCCGACTCCCTTGCGCAAATGGCCCGATGCATGCATGCAAACTTTTCTGCCTGGCCAGTAGTGTGGCACCAGAGCGGTTGTTTAGTGTGGCTGGTGGCATAGTTACCCCAAGGAGAACTTGCCTTTCCACCCAAAATATGGAGAGACTGACTTTTGTGAAGATGAATCAGGCGTGGATCAGCCAGGAAGACATGCAAATATTCCATTCACATTTCATGTCTGTTTTGGATCCAGTCCTGTTTTTTTTTTTAGGCCTTATCAATACTGATGGATTACTGAGCAAATGCTGACCATGTGAAGGAGGATGCTCAAAAGACAGGATCCGTTGTTCTTATGTCAGATGAGAAGAAGGGCAAAAAACCCCACCAACTTACACCTGACACCCTCTTTACTTGTCAGGGGGACACTACTTGTCTCAGCGTGTAACAGAACAGGGTCTGTAGAAATCTATGTGGAATCAGCTGACAATGGTGTAAAATAAGTGAACTCTTTCACTCTATAGTAGAATCTTGGGCCACTGCACATATCTTTATACCTGATGCTAACATTGACCTGTAAGGCTGAGTTCACACTAGTTATTTGGTCAGTTTTGGACCCGTAACTAACCAAATAAGTGAAATAGGAAGTGATTCTAATGGTCTGTTTCACTAGCACAGTGGACTCCCTATGCATGTTTCTGCAATGTGCTGTGTTCTACACTACTATACAGGCTCTCACCAGCCAGGAAACAGCTGTTTTTAATGTGATTCATCAGAAATCAGAAATTCGGCGAACCATTCAAACTGAATTTTTGAGAAATTCACCTAATCTCTAATCGTCATCCTTAAGGGGCGAGGGTGGCAGCATGCCTGTGAGACAGCAAAGGCGTAAGCGTGCCTGTGAGACAGCAGGGTGGAAACGTGCCTTTGAAACAATAGGGTGGAAGTGGTGGGAGATCTGCAGCCTTACGTGGGAGAGGTACACAGTCTGCTACTCACGAGACTACCTATGAGGAACATAGTAGCAGTGCACGGGTTCATAAAAGCAGCGGCAGGCATCACGCAGTGATGGAGGAAAATGCTATACTTGCCAGTATGGGGATTTTTCATGAAGTTGCTGGAGGACATTAGAGTGGCAGTATGCAGGATGTGTGGGCAGAAGGAGCATCACTATAAAGTGGGGTGGGAAAACCGTGCCACTCATTTAGTGTTATAGCCTGATGCAGCAACTACTGCATCTCACATTGGCCCTCACCTCCTCTCCAGCAGACAGGGCTTGACAATGTCAGCAGAAAGAAGCTGTTGTTCCCTCCCATCGAATTCAGTGTTGTCTATTGCTCCTGATGCTCCTCCTTGTCCTTCTCCTTGTCAATTGTTTAGACAGCAATCATCCAATGGCGCAGAAGCTGAACATGCACCTGGCCAAGTTGCTGGTACTATAGTCCCTCCCTTTCCATGTAGTTTACTATGTAATCATTCTTTTTTTATGCACCACTTAGGAGAGCCAGATCTCAATAATCCTCATCTTTTGCTGGCTTTACATCTTCAAAAGCATCAATTCCTTTTGAAATATCATCGGTATTAGATAATGTGGAAAAGAAGGATAAGCAGAAGAGGTGTCTTCCACTTGTAGGGCAGGAGAGCAGTTGGTTTTGGAGAAGTTGGTTCGAAACTGGGGGTGGGGTGGTTTATTCTGTCACTCTGGGATTATCCCATGTCCATTTTTCTCTCCTCTTTATCAGTTCATTGAATCCAACTGCTGGTCACCTGCTGCGTCAAGAGGTATTCTTCATGGGTAGTTTCAGGATGTAAGGGTTAAAGGTAAATGTAACTTTAATTATTAGATATAATGCATATAGGCCCTCTGTGGCCCCTTTATGTAATTCTCATATAAAAGGAGTGTTTGGAACTCCACCCTTCACTAGTTGGACCAACTATATTAGCAGAAGAAGGCTGTAAATGATTTTTTGATGATGCAGGCGGACAGGAGCACTCCCCTGTGTAACTTCGATGTTAGTCAGTGGCAGCTCATGTGTGACACCTGCCGTTTGCGCAGGCCCTTTGAGGAGGCCACTTTATCAGTCGCCAAGACTACAGGATGAATGACGTCATTCCACTTCTTCACATCCTGGAGCAGATGTGGATAAATCTGGCTGGCCAGGGGACAGGAGATGTGGCACCTACATCACATGGCCACCTGAGCCCTGTGGGGGTCTGAACTGGTGGAGGAGGACATTCACGCGCAAGCAATGTATATTGAAATGGGTGGTTTATCTGCACAATGACAGGAGAAGCAGGAGAAGCTGGAGGGTGATGGGGAAGGCCAGGCAGATGACCCCGACACACCATGGCAGTATGCAGTAGAGATGGAGGCAGGGAGTCCCTCTGAGTCCCTTGCGCAAATGGCCAGATGTAAACTGAGTTGCTTGCATAGTGACAGCCGTATTATTACCATTAGGCAGAGGGATGACTACTGAGTCTCCACAATGTTAGACCCTCTCTACTGCTCCAAAATGGGGGCCTTTTTTCTACCTGCTGAGAAGGAGGATTGCCCTCTGCACAAATGGAGGGTTGCCCTCTGCGCTCACGCTCCATGGCCATGACTGCTGGAGGGGGTGGCGGAGGCCGGAGTATCACAAGCTCCATCAGCAGCAACTTAAAGGGGTTTTCCCACTAATGAAAATTAAAAAATCTTAATCCCCTACCCATCCTGACAATATAATCATCCTTTTTACCCCTTTGCAGTGCAATTTCACCTACTTTCTAGATGCATTTTCACCTCAGGCTGCCACAGCTCCTCAGTTTGAAATCCAGCTCTGTGGGCGGGGACTGGCTGAGCTTATAAAGGGGCCGGCTAGCAGGGACTGATAAAGTCCCTGTCGCCAGCCCATACCTGCGCTGACAGTGCAAGAAGAACGTCATTCCGCTGCCTGTTAGTAAAAAGCCGCGCATGCGCTGTATGTACAAGCCAGCGGCGATGCCGAGATACGAGCAAGCATTGATTGTGCAAGAATGGACTGCTATCAGTCAGGATTTGGTCCAGAAGTTGATTGAGAGCATGCCAGGGATAATTGCAGAGGTCCTGAAGAAGAAGGGTCAACACTGCAAATATTGACTTGCTGCATTAACTCATTCTAACTGTCAATATAAGCTTTTGTTACTCATAATTAGAGATGAGCGAGTAGTGTTCGATCGAGCCGGTATTCGATCGAATACTACGCTATTCGGCATACTCGATTTCGATCGAGTATAACGGCGATGGCGCACTTAGAATTTGTTTCCCCTCCCACCTTCCCTGGCGCTCTTTTTCCACCAATCACCATGCAGGGGGGGTATGACAGGCCCGCGGAGCACGCTGGCAGCGCGAAAACGGCGTCTACATGGATTGGCTGGACAAACCACGTGACCTCGAATATTAATAACTCAGGTCTTCCTGCTCGTTCGCATATGCTGCGTGAACTTAGTCAGGGACAGAGGCTGGAGAAGGGAGAGATAGGTTTTAGCTGTTGGACAGGCAGGAGCGTGATTAAAAGCCCTTATCTATAGTGCAGTACAGTATAGGGCTACTATAGTGCAGTACAGTGATAGCTTTACTACTATATACACTCTGCAGAGAACGGCTGCTGTATTCAGGGATAGCTGCTGGAGTAGGGACAGAGAGAGGCATTAGTGGTGTATTTAGGTGCTTTGCTACATACCAAACTATATTTGGCACTACTGTTCTGCGTTCTTTTGGCTGCAAAACCCTGTTATATACCTAGTGTGTATATGCACCATCTGATCTTCTGGCAGTATACGGCTGTGTACATTTTTTTTTTAAATACAGTTTCTTTGGCTCTAGTGTTCTGGATTCTGTGTGCCTGCAATACCCTTTTTGTATACCAGGTGTAAATACCCACCGTCTGACCTGTTAGTACACGGCTGTGTACTCAGACATATTTAAAAAAAAGTCCTGTTATTTGGCACTGTATTGTGCGTTCTGCGTGCCTGCAAAACTCTTTATATACGTGCTGTTAATACCCACCGTCTGACCTGTTAGTACACGGCTGTGTAATCAGACATATTTAGAAAAAAGTCCTTTTATTTGGCACCTGTACTGTGCGTTCTGCGTGCCTGCAAAACTCTTTTATATATGTGGTGTTAATACACACCGTCTGACCTGGTAGTATACGGCTGTGTACGCCAAATATTGTAACCAAAAAAAAAATGCGGAGGGCTAGCGGAATCGGACGTGGACGTGGACGAGGACGGGGGCGCGGAAATGCTGTTGGGGGCCTTGTTGAAGCCAGTGGGGATACAATGCGTGCTGCTGAGGGGCAGCCAGGATTCCGCTCATCCAGAATCCCTGCCTTTATGGGACAGTTAAGCAGGGGCGGGTTACACCGCTGTTGAGGCCTGAGCAGTGTGAACAGGTGGTGCAATGGATTAGCACATAGCGCTTCCACCAGTTGCCAGTCATCCACACAGTCTCACTCAGACCCTCCTTCCTCCACACCTGGCCAACAGAGTCATCCCACCATTGACCCCTCCCAGGAGCTCTTTTCGGGTCCTTTTTCAGATGTGCCGGAAGAATCCCTGGAGCTAGCAGAGGAATTTGTTT
>ONZH01020657.1:0-57730 GCA_900303285.1 Rhinella marina | reverse complement strand
AAGTTGGGTCCTGCGTCGTCATTCGAACTCCATCCGGCTGTTGTCACCACCACACACGCTAGCCAAGGGGGCACTCCTCTGGCTCTTCCAGCTCAACCTCCTTCCTCCCAGCCTGCCCGCCACCTACAGGCCCTCTCTCCAAACAATTTACCCGGATAGGGGACGTATTAGATATTATACTGATTTTTTTTGGTTCTTCTTTTAATTGGCTCCTGACCTGTGATAGGCAGAGCATGGACATGTCCCCTTAGCTGCAGTAGAAAAGACACTCCCCTGGCCAGAGCAAGCTCTTTTTCCTTTTCCGTGTTCGAAAAATCCATGAAATATATGGTCCCAAGATAGGGGACGTATACGATTTTAAACTCAGAAGAATCGATACCACACATGCCCCACTAGTTCAAGCTCAATGTTGACAGCCATACCAGTTGATGCCAAATTTTTAAGTGGGGGTTCCACCACTACCAGCCTAACCACCACCAGCATGCGCAGGTATACGAGTGCTAAACACTATGGAACCAAGGCCGTCCGTTCCCCTCCTGCGGGTCCCACCACTGCTCCTTCCCCTGTGTCACTCGCTGCCTCTGCGAGTCAACCCCCAGCCCAGGACCCCGGCACGAGCGCCTCCCACCGGAAAACCACCCCTTCGCCTCCATGATCCTCCACACTGTCCACCAATGTGTCCCTGCGCAAAGTTCAGCTGTCATTACAGCAGACGTTGGAACGCAAGCAGAAAAAAAGTTCAGCCCACCTACATGCATAAGCCCTCAACGTCCACATACTGGGCCACGATAAATTTTTAATGTGCTCTACCTGCTACCGTCGTGTAGCTCGGTCACTCTGACTGAGTCTGACCGTGGGGCCGCTCATGTACTGCCCACTTGGAGGATTGCAGGGCCTACCTCGGTCACGGTTTCTCAGACTTACTATGCCTCTTCCTCTAACCCCTCCTCCTCATTCGAATTACCATCCGTGCTTCACGTCCTGCTACCTCAGTCTAACTCGGTCACTCTGTTGTCACCGCCATGCTGCGTCAGGCTAAATTTTTGGGTGGCTCACCTGCTACCTCATGTAACTTGGTCACCTGTTGGTGTCACCGCCATGCTGTGTCAGGCTTATGCCTGCATCGTGGGGATAGGAGGGCAGTGCCAGCATGGGCATGGGTGATGGACCTTCGTTGCACCTAGTTGGGTGCTTCCCTAACATGTGATGGGCATGTGCCTCGTCTTTCTTGGTCTGGGTGAGCACAATTGCCATGAGGGTAACCACCAGGCTGTTGCAGGAGAATTTGGGTTAATGGTGGGATTAGGCAGCCTCAGAGGCATCCATGCATGCTGCCCCTGCTGTTTCCTGTCCATTTCCGTGGTGTTTCCATCATTTTCTGATGTTTCCAGGTTTTCACCCAGCCTTCCCTAGGCAGAGCCTTGGTCCCCTGCAAAAATGCTCGAGTCTCCCATTGACTTCAATGGGGTTCGTTACTCGAAACGAGCACCCAAGCATTGGGAAAAGTTTGTCTCGAATAACGAGCACCCGAGCATTTTAGTGCTTGCTCATCTCTAGTAATGATTGATGTTGAGTTAGTCTAAAACATAAGTTATACTGTATTTATGGTAACCAGAATACCCCGTTAAGGGCTCATGCACATGACCATATGTATTTTGCGGTCCGCAAAAAACGGATCTGCAAAAAATACGGATGATGTCCACGTGCATTCCGTATTTTGCATAATAAAACAACTGGTCCCTAATAGAACAGTCCTTTCCTTGTCTGTAATGCGGTAAATAATAGAACATGTTCTATTTTTTTGCGGAACGGAAATACGGACATACGGAAACGGAATGCACACGAAGTAACTTTTGTATTTTTTGCGGACCCATTGAAATGAATGGTTCCGCATACGGTCTGCAAAAATAACGGAACGTACAGAGAAGGAAAATACGTTTGTGTGCATGAGCCCTAACAGTGTCATCCACAGCGCTCTGCCCCTTTAAAGCAGACCTACAGCAGTAAAGGAAAATGGCTGGGTTGTTATGGAAACCTGGTCTGAAACAGTGTGTGTGGAGACTAACTGCCTGCGGCTTCTATTGGGTGATAAGGGTCATGTGACCAGGCTTCTATTGGCTAATGCATTTTTAGGGAATATCTCAGGAACAGTACATCCTGGAGAGCTGAGACCCATTCTAAAACTTTCCCGGACACCTGATGTACCTGTGTGCCAAATTTAGTGATTGTAGCTACAACGGTGCGGATTCCTTTAGCAGACATACACACATACATACATACATCCATACACTCAGCTTTATATATTAGATTGAGCTGTTCAGTCACAAAGGGTTAAAGGGGTTGTCTCATCATAGACAATGGGGGCATACTGCTTGGATATGCGGCTGCCCCCATTGTCTTATAGGTGCGGGTCCCATCCAATATCGAGAATGGAGCCCTGCAAGGTGGTGGCTGGAGGACTCCAGTCCGGCCACCACCAAGCTGACTCTCCATAGAAGTGAATGGGAGCACACTGCACATGCGTGACCCCCTCTCCCATTCATTTCTATGGGGTCGACGGAAATACCCGCGCCAACATTGTGGACCTCAATTTGCAGTCCGCAGCATGGAATCGGCCGCCACACGGTCGTGTGCATGAGCCCTAATATTGACCTAAACTCTGGAATATTTGATCAGCACTTTGTAAAGCTCGTGGCCAGTCCCCATATACAGAGCTGTCCATTTTGGATAATCCCGTTTAGTTAAAAGGATCTCCCGATAAGTAAATGAGAGGATGTCTCACTGCTGGAATTCAGGGCAATCATCTGTAATCTGTGAGCAAACCTGGCAGAGGGTATTCATTTCCTTCGCCACCACAGGAGAAGTGGAGCACTACACAGATCTCATAGAAATCATTAGGAAATGCATGGGAATCCTTCACAGAGACAATGGCTGATAAATGAGGGTCCTGATCTAGACACTTAGGGGGAGATCTGTTAGAGCTCCTTTAGAAAATGAAAAAGCCGGAATCTGATTGGTTGCTATGGACAACTAAGCCAATTTTCCTTTACACCAGTTTGATAAATCTCACCCTTATTCCATTAAAGGGAACCTGTCACTTTGAACATGGCGTTAAACATGATGCCTGTAGCTCATAGAGCAGGAGGAGCTGAGCAGACTGATATATAGTTTTATGGGAAAAGATTCAGAATAACTTGTATTTTATTCATTTATATTCCTGCTTATTTTGGGCTGTGAAGTCAAGGAGGCGGTCCTATCAGTGATTGACAGCCTTTCCTCTATGACTGTGTATACAGAGAGAGCTGTCAATCACTGATAGGACCTCCTCCTGGACTTCACAGCCCAGAATGCGCAGGAATTTAAATGTATAAATTACAGGTTTTACTGGATCGGCTTTTTCCGACTGGATTTACTTTTTCCCATAAAACTATATATCAATCTACTCAGCTCGTCCTACTCTATAACATGCTGCTTAGAGACTGAACTGCGTTTTCATATTGACAGGTTACCTTTAAAGGAGTTACAATACAATACTGATGACCTATCAAGATAGGTCATCAATGTGGGGGGGGGTCCGACACCCAGGAACCCCCAGTGACCAGCTGTTTGAAGAGGCTGCAGCAGTCGGAGCCTCTCCCTAAGCCAGTGATGTCACAAAGCCTATTGGCTTCTCAGTCCTATTCAAGTGAAAGGCTGTATACTGCAATCAGGGGCGGAACTTAAAAGTGGCCACATGTTGTAGGTGGGTCCAAACTAAAAGAGGTTGGGGCAATACAAGCAGGTGGGGCCAACAGAAGTACGCGGGGCTAACAATACCTCAATAGAAACAAATAGTACAGCACAAAATACCACCGCCCCAACTGCAGTATTCAACTATATCATCGTCTTGAGGACTTGAATCCAGGAAGGCATCTGCGGCCACTGGCCAGGTGCACAAGTCCCTGATGCTCCTAGAAAAAATTAATGCTAAGCGTATCAGATCATTATGTACCTGGCTGGTGGCATAAGGAGAGATTGGGCGGCCACCTGGAGATCTGGCCACCGGTAAATCTCCCAGTAGGGTCTATGGCCAAAAGGCCCCTGACTGCAATACCACATACAGCCATGATAGAATGTAAGGAGCTGTGCTTGTATGCAGTGAGGAGGTTGCAGTGCTCACTGGAGTAATGCAGCTTCTTCAAACAGCTGATCAGTGGCGAATACTGGGAATCAAACCCCCGCCAATCAGATACCAATAACCTATCTTCCATAATTTACAACCAGAAAATCCCTTTAACTCAGGATTCCCCAAGAGAGTAAATGAAAATGGGTTTTCAAATCAAACAACCCCTTTATTAAAGGGGTTGTCCGGGTTCAGAACTGAACCTGGACATAACCAGGATTTCACCGACAACAGCTTGCGGAGCTTTCATGCTTTTTTGGGCAATTCAACTTCACTGACTATGTTAGCACAATATCACGCTTTTCTGTTTGGATGGCGAATGACACCAAAAATACTAAGTTAAAAAGAAACTGTTTTTTGGGCAGTTCAACTTCGCCGAGGAAGTTTGATTTTTTTTTCCCAAAACACAACCCAAAATATAACCTTTTTTGTTTTTTTCTTTTTTTACAGCGACTGACACTGCGACTGTTGATTTAAAACGAATGAGCCCAGAACCACGTCTTAAAGGGTTTCTGTCACCAGAAAATAGCCCATATAAGTGGCCGTAATTTCCCATGTGGCCATGACAGAAGACACCATATATGTAACTAAAAATCCCCCTACTGCAGCCGTTATCTCAAAAAAGTGATTTTTATAATATGCAAATGAGCGTTCGCTAGGTGCAGGGGGCGGTAACCCTGCACCTAGTATCGTCTTTAGCCCACCTCTAACCACGCCTTCCTTCTTCAGATTGACAGGGCCAGGCAGCTTCTTCTCTCCGCTGCCAGCCCTGTCCGTAGCTGAAATCCCGCGCTTGCGCCGTGCGCTTTACATTCGGTTTGCCAGTACTCGGCAGGCATCGGCAGTCACTGCATCTGCACCGAATGTAAAGCGCACGGTGCAGGCGACGCTGCGACTATCGATTTAAAAGGAACGAGCCCAGAACCACGTCTTAACTCTTTTTTGGGCAATTCAACTTCACTGACTATGTTAGCACAATATCACGCTTTTCTGTTTGGATGGCGAATAACGCCGCAAATAGTTATTTAAAACGAACAACCCCACAAACACGGATTCACTGCTTTTTTGGCAATTCAACTTCACTGATTACATTAGCACAATATCACACTTTTCTGTTTGGATGGCGAATAACGGCGCAAATAGTTATTCAAAACGAAGAACCCCACAAACACGGATTCACAGTTTTTTTGGCAATTCAACTTCACTGACTACGTTAGCACAATATCACGCTTTTCTGTTTGGATAGCGAATAACGCAGCAAATAGTTATTTAAAATGAACAACCCCACGAACACGGATTCACAGTTTTTTTGGCAATTCAACTTCACTGACTACGTTAGCACAATATCACGCTTTTCTGTTTGGATGGCGAATAACGCCGCAAATAGTTATTTAAAATGAACAACCCCACAAACACGGATTCACTGTTTTTGTGGCAATTCAACTTCACTCACTTCGTTAGCACAATATCACGCTTTTCTGTTTGGATGGCGAATAACGCCGCAAATAGTTATTTAAAATGAACAACCCTACAAACACGGATTCACAGTTTTTTTGGCAAATCAACTTTACTGACTACGTTAGCAGAATATCACGCTTTTTTGTTTGGATGGCAAATAACGCCGCAAATAGTTATTTAAAACAAACAACCCCACAAACACGGATTCACTGTTTTTTTGGCAATTCAACTTCACTCACTTCGTTAGCACAATATCACGCTTTTCTGTTTGGATGGCGAATAACGCCGCAAATAGTTATTTAAAATGAACAACCCCACAAACACGGATTCACTGTTTTTTTTGGCAATTCAACTTCACTCACTTCGTTAGCACAATATCACGCTTTTCTGTTTGGATGGCGAATAACGGCGCAAATAGTTATTCAAAACGAAGAACCCCACAAACACGGATTCACCGTTTTTTTGGCAATTCAACTTCACTGACTACGTTAGCACAATATCACGCTTTTCTGTTTGGATAGCGAATAACGCCGCAAATAGTTATTTAAAATGAACAACCCCACGAACACGGATTCACAGTTTTTTTTTGGCAATTCAACTTCACTGACTACGTTAGCACAATATCACGCTTTTCTGTTTGGATGGCGAATAACGCTGCAAATAGTTATTTAAAATGAACAACCCCACAAACACGGATTCACTGTTTTTTTGGCAATTCAACTTCACTCACTTCGTTAGCACAATATCACGCTTTTCTGTTTGGATGGCGAATAACGCCGCAAATAGTTATTTAAAATGAACAACCCTACAAACACGGGTTCACTGTTTTTTTGGCAAATCAACTTTACTGACTACGTTAGCAGAATATCACGCTTTTCTGTTTGGATGGCAAATAACGCCGCAAATAGTTGTTTAAAACAAACAACCCCACAAACACGGATTCACTGCTTTTTTGGCAATTCAACTTCACTCACTTCGTTAGCACAATATCACGCTTTTCTGTTTGGATGGCGAATAACGCCGCAAATAGTTATTTAAAATGAACAACCCTACAAACACGGATTCACTGTTTTTTTGGCAAATCAACTTCACAGACTACATTAGCACAATATCACGCTTTTCTGTTTGGATGGCGAATAACGCCGCAAATAGTTATTTAAAATGAACAACCCCACAAACACGGATTCACTGTTTTTTTGGCAATTCAACTTCACTCACTTCGTTAGCACAATATCACGCTTTTCTGTTTGGATGGCGAATAACGCCGCAAATAGTTATTTAAAATGAACAACCCTACAAACACGGATTCACAGTTTTTTTGACAAATCAACTTCACTGACTACGTTAGCAGAATATCACGCTTTTCTGTTTGGATGGCGAATAACGCCGCAAATAGTTATTTAAAACAAACAACCCTACAAACACGGATTCACAGTTTTTTTGGCAATTCAACTACACTGAAGAAGTTAGCACTATATGGTGCTTTTCTATTTGTATTGCGAATAACGCCACAACTATTTCTTTCACATTTACAAGCTGCCAATCATGGATTATATGTTTTTCCCCAAACACAACCCAAAAGATTTTTTTTTGTTTTTTATTATTTTTTATTATTTTTTTTATTTTATTTTTTTAATGTACCCCAAACAAGGCTCTGACCCTCTTACTGCACTGCAAAGGGACACTAGTGGTGCTTCTTTGAATAAAGCATCCCAAAACAGCCTTTAGAACAGAGTGCAGTGCTGTATAACAGGCTAACCCCAATGCCCACTCACTGCTGCTCAGTTACCAGAATAGCGATTTCACTCCCTGATAATCCCCTATGGATTCTGTCTAGAAATCATCCCTCTCCTATCCCTACAAATCAGGTTATCTTTCCCTGATCTCCTCATTTCTTTTCTTTAGCAACGTTTTTCTATCACTTGCCCTATCTCTCCTGACGTCTGTCTCTGGTCTAAAATCAATAGCAAATGGCGGATTCCAGCGATGCAGAGCTATTTATAGGGCTGTGACATCAAAGGACCTGGCTGGCTGCTAATTGGCTACATGTCTACATGTGATCGCATTGTGGGTGTTTACTTCTTTGTCCCAGAAATCCTTCCCCCATGTCATGCCATGTGCTTGCGGCCATTTTAGGGAAAAAAAAATAAAAATTAGTTACTACGAATCGCCATGAAATTCACTTTCGTTGCGAATCGAATTTTCCATGAAATTCGTAACTAATTCCACTTCGTCAGCTTCGATTCGCTCATCTCTAGTCGTGACTACTGAGATAGGAGAATTATTTATCTCTAACCATGAGCCTGTCCTGATAGAGGTCAGAGCTTCTCTGACACGAGGATCCCAATTACTTATGGACGTTTCCAGCTTACTTAGCGGGAGATAAAAACTTTCAGACACTCTTGCAGGGGTGGTGGATAGGTTTTGAAGTTACAAATTAACATATAGCTGATACACAATTATATTACAATATGACCAAGCTGAGAAAAGAGTTACACTGTAAATTAAATTAATTTAGTCTTAAATTGCAACAGGGTTATACTACTTTTCAGGCTTCCACTGTCTCTAAGCGGGTTTGACAATATGCCAAACAAGTTTATGAATTTTGGGTGGATAGGAGAGAACGGATAAGTAGATTTTATCAGTAATCTCAGTCATTTAGATATGGGAATAAAACTGGCTGTCTACTGGCAAGATTAGCAAAATGGGGATGTATTGCTTCTGTTATCCAGTAATTGTGTGACCAAGAGGGAAATGTTCATGCATATCTGATAAAGATGATATACTTCAAAAATTCAATTCTAGATTATAAGCATTAAACAGTGTGACACATGAAGGACATTATCCTGTTGTCTCTTGACAGAAGATCAACTGAATGACCCTGTCACAATAGAGGAATTACGAACCATCATAAAAACCCTTAGGGCTTACATCAACAAATGCAATAAAATATTAGCAGATCAAAATTTCCCTTGTTTACTGCAATTTAATAATACCTTAATGGTGTGGAGATATCCAGTGATGGAAATACTGCATACATTAACCACCTAACTGTTCTGCCCCAGTCTAGCTCAGGCAGTGTGAAAAGTAGCTAACTGGAGGGGGGAGGGCTGCTTTAGATGGCAATATCTCCTCAATGGTAGCAGCTAGAAACATGGTCTTGTCTGAAAGCTGACAGTCCAAGAAATCACTGTTAGAATTCAACTTGGGAATAATTGCGAGTGAAACCTGTTTTTACTTTCATTTTCAGCTGCATTCACAGCATCCCGATTTCTATCAGGGATATTTTTCTCTGTCCTGAACATATTGCTGTCATTTTGATATTGTCTGAAAGCTTTGAATGTCTGCTTTCAAAAAAGACCAGTTGCATGTTTCTAGCTGCTACCATTCAGGAGGTGGCAGCATCTAAATCAGCCCTCCCCCTCCAGGTAGCTACTTTTCCCACTGCTGGAGCTCCACTCTGGAAAAACAGTTAGGGGGTTAAGGTGCTGCCAAAGTGAAGTAAAGACCCAACTCAAGCTTTCTCCTACTGGCCGATATCTTTGATAAATACGGACCTAAAGCTATTGTTAAAAGTACTGATAGATAGAATATCACTGATTTCGCCCAGAATTATATCTCCCAGTCAGGCAGGTTTTGTAAAGGGGCATTTGGCAATATCAAAATCAGGAAAGTTTTGAGCTTGATAGTACAAAATGCACCCATATTTACTTTTCTTGGCTCATTATATAATACCCAGAAAGATAGGGTTTATATTCCAGGTTTCTTATCTCCATCTTTTCCTCTACAAAAAGGGACTGTATACATTTAATTATCCCCCACTCATTCATACTGTACATCTCTGTAGAACTTAAAAGATAGTCTCATATGCCGTTATCTCTATGAGGGAGATGTCATTTAATAAAACTGATTAGTTTTGGAGGTTGCTGTACCGAGTCCAGACCATTCCCCTAATACTCAAACATATTGATATTCATAAGCTATATGCTGTATTTTAGCCATGATATGAGCAAGTAAACAACCACACATTGCACTTACGAAACTGATGTTACCAAAAGATAAGGGGGAATAAACCTACCTTATGTGGAGAAATATAATTTAGTTAGTCTCTTTCAACATTGTATAGATTGGGTGCAAAGGTCAAATTTCTATTCCAATTATGACTTTGAAAGCCCTTGGAACCCCTCTGAACATCTGCATACTAGATTTTCTAAATTGTCGTCAACTATTAAAAAATCTTTGACTTTTTGGTATACTATTGCTACCTGAAAAGCAGTGGGCTTTAAGATAACTTTTTCATTATCAAAATATCTTTCAGTGATATATAGACAAAGTTGAAGTCTGCACGCTCAGTCACGTGTTGGTGCTAGCGAAATGACCAGGAGGTCAATATGCCAAGTAAAGAGAAAAATCGCTGCACTCCAATGTTTATGTTGCAAATAAAGATATAGTTTATTATCCTTTACAGAGATTTCTGATCCAGATATTTATATCATAATTTTTCCACGGTAAATCCCCGAACGTTACCAGTTCAGGTGGACCTTCTTCAGCGGTGTTGCCTATAGGTAAGTATAATATAAGTAATGAGTAATGATAAATGATTAGAACGGACGTCCACGTCAATTCATAGAATATAACAAGCAAAAACTTAAAAAAATAAATCAGGATAACACAAAAAATCATAGGTAAGTATACGTCTAGAAACATTCGAATCATGTACAACCATACATATAAAGCAAAACTTCAGGCGTATTGGCCAGAATTGACCTAATCATTAATTCACATTAGAGTATAGTATAACATTTGTTATAGTAGCTCTATAATTGTCCCTAACAGAACACAGATGAATTAGGAAATAAGGTGAGGTGTATAGAAAGAGTAAAGGTAATCAAGAAGTGTCCCTGGTAGTATTGAGAACAATATTAGGGGGCAAAAAGAAGAAAAAGTAGCAGAGAGCTCACTTGGAGGGGAAGAGGAACTGACCTGTGTGAGTAATATGGCATCAGGGAAGGCTGGATCATGTGTTATGTTGCAATAGCGTCCTGTTATATGTAGGGTGCATGTGTGAGGGGCAGAGAGCGTGATCGCGTCATTAGGTGGCACTGATCATGTGTTTGATGCGGTTGCCCGGGTGAACGCAAGATGTGGCTCGCGGCTCGTGTTGGTATTAACTTTATCTACATGATAAATGCCATTTGCTGAAGTGAGACAACCCCTTTAAAGAAACAAAGAGAAACCACTGTCTTAGACTTTCACAAATAGATCCAGGAACTGGAGCTGTTGCATAAAAAAACATATGACACCAGATGGGCTTCATAAGCTAACATTTTGCGATCGGAATTGAAAAACATACTGAATACCTCTACGGGCAAGCTATAGCTTTTGTCACAATACAGTTACTATGCACATTGTAGCCTTGAAATGTACAGTATGCTTTCACAAATGAAGATGTATACATCTCGGTCATATATTCATTAAATTTGCTTTAAAAAATTACCTTTTGCAACTGCTGAACAGTCAGCTACCATACTTCGTCCATTTACATTTACTGAATTGGACACAGCGTTAAAGGGGTTTTCCAGGATTTTACTACTGATGACCTATCCCCAGGCTGGCCCTGCTTGTTAGTACACCTGAAATATCTGGATACCACTGCAATTTGCTGTCCACAACACATGGCAATTGACAGTGGGGCCACCGCATTCGGATCTTGGACCCATTCATTTGAATGGGGTCCACGATCCGCATCCGACGGTCCACACCGCAAAAAAAGTAGTGCATGCGCTACTTTTTTTTGCGGTGCAGAGGCATGGCCAGAAACATCACGGAAGCACACCGTAGTGCTTCCGTGGTGTTCCGATCCCTGCCTCAGCTCCACATCTCCATGATTGCGGACCCATTGAAGTGAATGGGTCCGCGATCTTTGATGCAGGGTGCACATGGCCGGTGCCCGTGTATTGCGGACCCGGCGTATGCTGGCCGCAATATGGCCACGGGCCGGTACTGGTCGTGTGCATGAGCCCTTAGGCTGAGTTTACACTTCATTTATTTGATCAGTTATTTCCATCAGTTATTGTGAGCTAAAACCAGGCTCGGGACAAAAACACAGAACAGATGCAGATCTTTCCATTATACTTGATCTCTGAGTAGGCTTCACTACTTCACTACACTAAACATGGAATAACTGATCAAATAACTGAAGTGTGAACTCAGCCTTAAAGGGGTTATCCCATGATTAATGTAAAAAATTAAAATCATACATCATATAGTACATGACAATTAGGGATGAGCCAATCGACTTCGGATGAAATATCTGAAGTCGATTTGCAAAAAACTTCGTTCTAATACTGTAGAGCTGGAGCTGTATTGGCTCCGATAAGCCGAAGTTATTATGACTTCGCGTAATAACTTCAGAAATTGATTTTTACTGTAAAAAATAATTTCCCAAACTCGGGTAACACCCATGATGTAATACCTGTGATTTTCTATCGGGTTAGCAGGTGTCCATCATCAGCTCCATTTTTTTATGTCAGTATATTTTTATGTTTCTTATATACTAAATGGTAATGATTCTGGATTTTTTTTAAATATCAGAATCAGATACATCAGGAAAAAAATTTAAAGGGTTATAGGCTCTAAACACAGGGAGTCACCGCCAGGCTCAAACAATGTTGCGACACACAGATAAATGGGTGGTCTGATGGAGGGAATCCATCTTCAAATACCCTACTAAAAGATCCTTGTGAATAGAAAGGGGTCTTCCATTCAGGAACCTTATCTGTTAGACATCCAAAGGACTAGAAGACCTGGTTTGTCTTTTTCGTTACATGTACATCCCATTGATTTCAATACAAATGATTTATATTTTCTGCGGTGGCTCTGCAAGGCAATTAAACACTTGCTGGTGGGCTTCCTGCAGATTACAGCTGATTTTTGAGGGGGCCTCAGCGAGATAAACTGTGATCAGCTTATTATTGGGAAAAAAAAGAATGTCCAAAGAGAACAGCCCAAATGACAAAGTCAGCTTTGTGAGAGATGTAGCTAAAATTTTCACCATACAGTGGTTTCATCTTTAAATGTAGTCTTCTTGAATCAATACAAATTCTGTTAGATTGTTAAGGGACTGAAGCTTTGGGTGAGGAGGAGTCACTGTCCATACATCATGTCTATCATGTATATGCTTATATACACATATTCCTAGTCCATGAACATGTGCAGTATCCCAGACCTTGTATTATTATATAGTTATGTATTGTAATTTTATATTTTAGCCCTATTTCTCCCCTGATTCCTGCCAGGAGGTGGAGTTGCCAGATACAGGGGGAAGAGGAAGCACACTTCAGAGCTCCTGCTCCTGTTAGATATCTCCACAGAGATCAACTTTATTCTGCCTTAAGAACATACTTGAGATACAAGACAGCAGGGCGAACAGCTAAAAACTGCATTTCAGACATAGCTGTAAGGTGAGGGACTGGTTCAGACATCCATCACCCAATTGTAACTAGGCCAATTACAGTTCAGGTCTAGACATGTTTACCCACTAGTGCTAAGTTGCAGCCATCCAACCTGCCCACATATCTCCTTTACTGGTGCCAGAAACTATACTTGGAATCTGCTGAGGAAAAAGAGACTGTAATATGCTAATTTCTGTTCTCATTCTTCAAACTATATTTCCACTGCACCGATCCCCAAAGAGCTATGGCATGAGGGAGTACACACCATAAAAAAAAAAAATGTGCAGAAAAAGCCATTTTTTGTCACCTTTCATCACAAAAACTGTTATAACAAGCGATCAAAAAGTCATACACACCCCAAAATGGTACCAATCAAACCGTCATCTCTTATGAGCCCTTACATAAGATAATTGCCCAAAAAATAAAAAAATAGCTTTCAGAAAATGGAGTTGCCAAAACATGATTTTTTTTTAAATGCTTTTATTGTGTAAAACTAAAATACATTAAAAAAAGTATTGCCGCATCCGTAAAAACCTGCTCTATAAAAATATCACATGATTTAACCCCTAAGGTGAATTTCATAAAAAAATAAAATAAAAACATTTTTTGGGTCACTTTGCCACATAAAGTGTAATATTGAGTGATCAAAAAATCATATGTACCCAAATATTCTACCTATAAAAACATCAACTCTTTCCACAAAAAAAAGAGCCCCTACACAAGACGATCGGCATAAAAATAAAAGAAATGTAGCTTTTAGAAAATGAAGACACAAAAACATAATTTTTGTTTTGAAAAATGCTTTATTATATAGAACTGAAACAGCAAAAAAAAATACACATATTTGGTATTGTCGCGTCTATATCAACCTGCTCTATAAAAGCAACACATGATCTATCCTGTCAGGAGAACTCTGTAAAAAACAAAAAATAAAAACTGTGACTTTTTTTGTTACCTTGCCTCACAAAAAGCGTAATACTGAGCAATCAAAAATTGTATGTACCACAAAATAGTACCAATAAAACTGTCACCTCATCTTGTAGTTTACAAAATGGGGTCACTTTTTGGGAGTTTCTACTCTAGGGGGTCTTCAAATGTGATATGGCAACTTAAAATTATCCCAGCGACATCTGCCCTCCAAAATCCATATGGCATTCCTTTCCCTCTGCCCCCTGCTATGTTCCCCTACAGCAGTTTACCACCACATGTGGGGTGTTTCTGTAAACTGCAGAATCAGGGTAATAAATATTGAGTTTTCTTTGGCTGTTAACCCTTGCTGTGTTACAGGGACAATAGATTAAAATGGAAAATCTGCAAAAAAAGTGAATTTTTTAAATTTCACCTCCATTTTCCTTTCATTCTTGTGGAACACCTAAAGGGTTAACAAAGTTTGTAAAATCAGTTTTGATTAACTTGATGGGTGTAGTTTCTAAAATCGGTCATTTATGGGTGGTTTCTATTATGTAAGCACCACAAAGTGACTTGATAACTGAACTGGTCTTTAAAAAGTGGGTTTTGGAAATTTTCTTAAAAATTTTAAGAATTGCTTCTGAAATTCTAAGCCTTTTAACTTCCTGAAAAATAAAATGATGCTTACAAAATTATGCCAACATGAAGTAGACATCTGGGAAATGTACAGTAACTACTGAATTTTTTACTTACCTTCCGGAAATTCGTGTTCCTGGAGTCCGTAGGCAGCCCACAATGGGTTAAGTTTAGATCCCTTAGTGCAAGGCAGAAGAGACATGATTAGTAGTAACCAATAAAAAAAGGTCACATGGTATAAGTAGTAGGAAGAACCACACCTAGCCAGAGTTAGTATGCAGCAAACAAACAATATTTATTAGGGTGGGTATTTTGTGCTGCCTACGGACTCCAGGAACACGAATTTCCGGAAGGTAAGTAAAAAATTCGGTAGTTCCTGGACGTCCTTGGCAGCACACAATGGGACTTAGTAGCAGTGAAAAATCATAGGGAGGGACAACCAATACTCAGGACGTCAAAACACTTCTAGCCAGAGCTATGCCCTCAGAGATGTCTAGACGGTAGTATCTGATAAACGTGTTAGTGCTTGACCACGTAGCGGCCCGGCAAATTTCTTGTAACGAAATATTGGCAGCTTGAGCCCAAGATGTTGCAGTTGACCTGGTCGAATGAGCCCTTAAGTCCAATGGAGAAGCCAAACCTTCGATAGAGTAGCACAGTTCTATAGTAGACTTTATCCAACGGGATATAGTACGTTTGGTTGCCTTAGAGACTTTGCATTTTCCTCCAAACAAAATAAACAAATTCTCCACTTTTCTGAACTGCTTGACTCTTTCCAAATAAGAGAGGACAGATCTTCTGACATCAAGAGCATCTTCTACTTCCTCCAACAATGGTAGGGATGGAAGAACAATCTCTTGTTCCATATTGGAGGATGACGCAACCTTCAGAATGAAACCCGGAAGTGTTCTTAGCAGGATAGCATCTCCCATATCTCTAAAATATGGCTCTTGGCAGGAAAAGGCTTGTATTTCACTGACACGTCTGGTAGAAGCAATCGCAACCAAAAATACTGTCTTCCAGGTCAAAAATGTCAAATCTGATGATTCCAGAGGCTCAAAAGGAAATGATCTTAGGCCCTTCAGTATGATGTGTAAATCCCAGGAAGGAACAGGAGATTTTACTACAGGACAAATGTTCTTTACTCCCTTAAAGAATTTTAAGATTAGTGGGTGACCTGAAAATGAGCCATTCAAAAAAGAATTGATTGCAGAAAAATGAACTCTGAGAGTGTTAAACCAGCATCGAGGCCTCTTTGAAGAAAATTGAGAATTGCAGCTACAGAAGACTGTGAGGAAAAAGCTTTAAAGGCCTGCCAATTTTTTTCATACTTCTTTCTTGTTGTTTCCCTTTTTGAGCTTCGTAGAGTGTTAATTACATTCTCTGACAAACCCTCCTGTCTGAGCAGGATTAATTCATTATCCATGCCATCAACCTGAGAGACTGTAGGTTCTGATGGCCCTTCTGAGAGAGGAGATCTGCTGACAGAGGAAGCTTCAAACACCTCCCCTGAGAGAGAGACAGAGCCAGACTGAACCATGGTCTCCTGGGCCAGAATGGTATTATGACAATGGCTCTCACTTTTTCCTCTTTTATTTTCTTCAGCGTCTTCTGAATGAGTGCCGGAGGAGGGAATGCATACACAAACATTCCCTGCCACTGGATGGAGAGGCCGTCCACTGCTACCGGATTGTGGGCTGGAGACAGGGAACAAAAATGAGGAGTCTTGGCGTTCTCTAAAGTGGCAAACACATCTGGAGCATTCCAAACTTCTCAGTCACTTGCTTGAAGACTTTTGGATTTAGAGACCATTCTCCCTGCAACACCGTCTGACGACTCAAGGCATCTGCTTTCTTGTTGAGACTCCCTTTGATGTGGATCGCTGATAAGTTCTGCAAGTTTTTCCATTTCTGTTGTACCCAAAGATCGTTGACATGGGCACCCCAACCCCAGGAGGAGGCATCCATGATGAGGATAGTGGCTTCGTTCTGAATCAGTGGGGCACCCAGCTGCAGCCTCTGTGGGGAAAGCCACCATTGGAGATCTTCCCATGTAGAAGATGAAATTTCTATTTCTTGATCCAGGGAATGATAGCTCCTGTTCCAGTGGGCCAGGATCTCCATTTGGAGAGGACGAATATGGGCTCTGGCCCACAGCACCGCATCCAGGGTTAAAGTCAGACAGCCCAGAGTCCTCATAGCCATTCTGATCGTGCATACTGGACGAGAGATCATTCTGAAGACTTCCCTCTTCAACTTCAGCACCCTCTCTTGTGAGAGAAATATTCTCATCTGTAGGCTGTCTATTACAAAACCCAGGAATTGAATGGATTGGACCGGGAGCAGGTTGAACTTGTTGAGAAGAGGAAAAACTGACTTTATTGTCTCTATTTTGAATCTGCGTTTTTCCTGTATCTGTTCAGGTACGTTAGGTTGATGGCCAGACGAAATTTTCCGTTTGATTTTGGCACTGAAAAAACTCTTGAATACACTCCAGTCCCTTCTTGACCCGGAGGTACCGGTTCCAGAGCCTTCTTTAGTATGAACTCTTTCATCAACTAAGGTAGCTGAGGATCCTGTGACTGACTTATGAAGAATTTGTCTGGAGGAATTGTCTTCTGTTCTAAAAAATATCCTTTCTCTATGAGGGAGAGTACCCACTGGTCTGATGTGGACTCCCTCCACACTGGAAAGAACTGTGCCAATCTTCCTCCAACTGCCAGAGAAGGTAAACTGGCATCATAAATCAGGATTTTTCTTTTGTGGCGGCTTATTCTTATCAAAAGAAAATCCAGATTTGTTCTGCTTTGGCCTGAAGCTTCTATATCTGTCGGATCCAGAATTCCTCCTGAATTTTGGAGAGCGTCTAAACTGCCTTTTGTATGGCCTGAAATAGGATTCCTTGCTAGAGGATGGAAAAGCTACGCCTTTATCTTCGTTAAGATCTTTCAGGATATCCCGAAGCTGAGGGCCAAACATTGATTTGGGCTGAAAAGGTAGGTTACAAAAACGATGCTTAGAAGACACATCCCCTGACCACTGTTTAAGCCATAAAGATCTTCTGATAGCATTCAAAGATGTCATATTGTTGGATGCTAAATGAGTCCAGGGGAGCATTGCATAAAAACTTAGCTGCAGCCTTTAAAGTTGGTAGCTTCTCCAAAATTTCTTCCCTAGGCACATCAGACTTCAAGTCCTTAGTAACATCACTAAGCCACACTCTAAGTGCTCTTGCCACAGGTAAGGAAGACATGGCTATTTTGGCAGAAGATGATGCAGCACCATATGCTTTCTTGGCCAGGGAATCCGCCTTTTTATCCAGTGGATCTTTGAGTAATACTGACTATTTAGAAGGATAGATTGCTTTCTTTGCAAGCTTTGCCACCGCCAGGTCCACTTTAAGCGGTTGTTGCCATTTTGCAGAATCTTCCTCATTAATGCGATACAGTGCCCTGAATCTGGAACTTGAATCCAGTCTCCTTCTTTCTGAACTTTCCCACTCCTTCCTGAACCAAGAATCAATTAACGGCTGCTTGCCTGCAATAGATTTATCAGACTCTAGAGTAGATTTGACCACTTTGATGAGTTTAGACACATCTTCTTGAGGAAAGATATAAAATTCCTCATTCCTGTTGTCATCTGAGTCTGAGCTAGAGCTGTGAGAGGGGGAATGATTGCCTGCCATACTCCTCCATTTAGAAGATGGGCCTGCTTCACCAAACAATTTGGCCAGTTCAGATCTGATGATGTCTCTAATAGCATCTGAAGAGACTCCAGTAGAATGGGTCACATCCATATCACAGTTCACACACATCTCTGCAGTCATCAGGCAAGGGTTGGTGACAGGAACGACACAATCTGTTTCTTGACTTACTGGAACGCTTTCTCCCCGGAGATAAAGACATCTATGGAAGAGAAAGCAAAATAAATATTCCCAAGAGTGCACAAAACACCACATCTCCCTGAGGATTACACTTAGGCTACTTTCACACTGGCGGCAGGCCTGATCCGGCAGGTGAAGGGTGCTGCTGGATCAGGCCTGCCGCAGTGACATGTGTGGAGCCGGAACCGCGCTCCGGCCCCACACATGTCACACAGTACATACATACACATAAACATACACACACACACATATAGACAAACAAACACACATACATACTTACATGCTCCCGGCAGGTCTTCGGAGCTTCGGAGGGACAGGATGGCTCACACAGGTGACGATTCCCCACAGCGCCCTCTGCTGAGCGCCTGGTGGAATCGTCATCTGTGCGTGCCGTCCTGTCCCTCCGACGCTCCTAAGACCTGCCGGGAGCATGTAAGTATGTATGTGTGTTTGTATGTCTATATGTGTGTGTATGTTTATGTGTATGTCTGTGTCTGTATGTGTGTATGTGTAGCCGGATCCGTAATGAACTCCATTGAAAGTCAATGGAGGGCGGATCCGGTTACCATTATGGTCACACCAGACGGATCCACCCCCATTGACTTGCATTGGGGGTCATTCCGGATCCGTCTTGGTGCGGATGCCTGGACTGGTGAGCAAACCGCAGCATGCTGCGGTTTGTTCTCCGGTCTGAAGACGGAACGGAATGCTTTCAGGAGCATTCCGTTGTCTTCAGTTCAGTTTTGTCCCCATTGACAATGAATGGGGACAAAACTGAAGCGTTTTATTCCGGTATTGAGCCCCTATGACGGAACTCAATACCGGAATTTTAAAACGCTAGTGTGAAAGTAGCCTTAGTATACAGGACAGGATAAGTGGTACTGTGTAGTGTATATAGACACAGAACAAGAGCAGATACCGAGGACCACACCCAGCATACAGGGAGATTTATGGGACACACAAAAAGTGCACAATAAGTAAGTGACTGCTATACCAACCAATAGTAAACTCCTAGAAAAGTATAGGAGTACTACAAGACACAGGAGGTACCCCTTCTCTGCAATTGATTCAACATAGAGCCAAAGATACCGTTCAGTGAACACTTACTTTATGACTCAGAGAGCACTGCTTCCTGGCAGAGTGTGTAGCAAGGCAGTGCAGCTCCTGGCACTATGACAACTCCTACTGTCAAGCCCCGCCCCCTGAAGATGCTAGCCTCTGCTCTGACAGTCACAGGAAGCTGGAAGGAATGCTTGGTGCTCATAGAACGCCAGAACCACGAGGCCAAGAGAGCTGAGGAATCCCAGGGAGGCAGGGGGCGGAGTCTAATGCCGGTAAGCTCAATGCAGGAGCATTGCAATGCAGGGTACTTACCTGGTGGGCTTGGCATGCACCAAGGGCATACACCAAGGCACCCCAGCAGCTCTCTCACACAGATCCTCTTCAGAGAGTAGCTGATGGCTTATAGAATGGGGAGAACCATATCCAATAGTTCTGTGTCCCCTATTCCAGCCAAGCCTAAAATAAAGGCATGCACAGCAAAAACCAGGAGGGGGCAGAATACAGTGTACATCTGGGACCCCTCAGGGAACTTCATAATATATAATCTGTAAATCTGTAAAACAAACAAACACAATCAAGTGTAAGAATGAAACCTATGTCTCTTCTACAATGCAGAAGAAAAAAACTCTGGCTAGGTGTGGTTCTTCCTACTACTTATACCATGTGACCTTTTTTTTATTGGTTACTACTAATCATGTCTCTTCTGCCTTGCACTAAGGGATCTAAACTTAACCCATTGTGTGCTGCCAAGGACGTCCAGGAACAACTATTTTATAAGGTATCACAATCTGCTTTAAAAGCAGAGACATTCAAATTTCAAAAATTATAAATTTTTCCAAATGTTCTGTAAATTTTGGAATTTTTTTTATAAATAAAGGTAAAACATATTGACTCAAATGTACCACTAACATGAAGTACAATATGTCAAGAGAACACAATCTCAGAATCGCTTAAATAAGTAAAAGCGTTCCAGAGTTATGACCACATAAAGTGAAACGTGTCAGATTTGAAAAATGTAGCTTGGTCCTTAAAGGGGTTCTCCGGGAATTAAGAAAATGAAAAAACATAAATATTACTTCATTATAAATATATTCCCAAATACCTTACATTACTTATAATGGCTCGTTTTGTCTAGGGTGCAATCATTAGCAGAAACAAAATGGCCGCTGTCCTATTAGTTCACACAAAACCTCTCCTAATCACACAGCAGGACACAGCCACATCCCCACCTCCTCTCTGTACGTCATGCCTCCTCATGGACTCCATTCCCACAAAGTTTCAGCTAAATATCATATTAAACTGTATTCAGGATCATAATCCCTGGCATGGATGAAGGAAGAGGCAGCTCCTTACTTCAGTGTTGTGAATTTAATTCTCTTCCTGTGTGATTAGGACAGGTTTTGTGTGAACTAATAGGACAGTGGCCATTTTGTTTCTCCTAATCATTGCTCCCTAGACAAAAAGAGCCATTTTAACTAATAAAAGGTATATGGAAATATATTTATAATAAAGTAATATTTACGTATTTTCATTTTCTTGAAGGGTTTAAGAGGCTCCTCTGTCCTCCACTCATTACCTGTAGTAATAGCACCTGTGTGAACTTGTTATCAATATAAAAAACACCTGTCCACAACCTCAAACAGTCACACTCCAAACTCCACTATGATGAAGACCAAAGAGCTGTCGAAGGACACCAGAAACAAAATTGTAGACCTGCACCAGGCTGGGAAAACTGAATCTGCAATAGGCAAGCAGCTTGGTGTGAAGAAATCAACTGTGGGAGCAATAATTAGAAAATGGAAGACATACAAGACCACTAATAATCTCCAGGGGCGGACTGGGAACTTAAAATGGCCCTGGAAAAAATACTAAAAGTGGCCCCGTTTTGTAGTCGGATCCAAATTGATGGAAGCAGGGCCAGCAATCCCATATTTTAGCACATTATACCACCCCAACAGAGCCAAATACCACAGTCCATCACAAAATACTGCCAGCAGCACAAAATACATCCTCAAAAACATCTATTGGCCAGCCACGAAGAGGGCTCAGGCAGCCCCCTGGGCATCGGCCCAGCGGGAAATTTCCCTGTAAGCTCTATAGCCAATCCGACCCTGATAATCTCCCTCGATCAGGGGCTCCACGCAAGATCTCACCCTGTGGGGTCAAAATGATCACAAGAACTGTGAGTAAACATCCCAGAACGACACGGGGGACCCAGTGAATGACCTGCAGAAAGCTGGGACCAACGTAACAAAGGCTACAGTCAGTAACACACTACGCCGCCAGGGACTCAGATCCTGCAGTGCCAGACGTGTCCCCCTGCTTAAGCCAGTACATATCCGGGCCCGTCTGAAGTTTGCTAGAGAGCATTTGGATGTTCCAGAAGAGTATTGGGAGAATGTCATATGGTCAGATGAAACCAAAGTAGAACTGTTTGGTAGAAACACAACTAGTCGTGTTTGGAATAGAGTGAATGCGGAGTTACATCCAAAGAACAACATACCTACTGTGAAGCATGGGGCTGGAAACATCATGCTTTGGGGCTGTTTCTCTGCAACGGGACCAGGACGACTGACCCTTGTACATGAAAGAATGAATGGGGCAATGTATCCTGAGATTTTGAGTGCAAACCTTCTTCCATCAGCAAGGGCATTGAAGATGAAACGTGGCTGGGTCTTTCAGCATGACAATGATCCCAAGCACACCGCCAGGGCAACGAAGGAGTGGCTTCGTAAGAAGCATTTTAAGGTCTTGGAGTGGCCTAGCCAGTCTCCAGATCTCAACCCCATAGAAATCCTTTGGAGGTAGTTGAAAGTCCGTGTTGCCCAGCGACAGCCCCAAAACATCACTGCTCTAGAGGAAATCTGCATGGAGGAATGGGCCAACATACCAGCAACAGTGTGTGCCAACCTTGTGAAGACTTACAGAAAACGTTTGACCTCTGTCATTGCCAACAAAGGATATATACCAAAGTATTGAGATGAACTTTTTTTATTGACCAAATACTTATTTTCCACCATAATTTGCAAATAAATTCTTTAAAAATCAGACAATGTGATTTTCTGGATTTGTTTTCTCATTTTGTCTCTCATAGTTGAGGTCTACCTATGATGTCAATTACAGGCATCTCTCATCTTTTGAAGTGGGAGAACTTGCACAATTGGTGGCTGACTAAATACTTTTTTCCCCATTGTAGTTGCTGATCGTGGACATGAGACTCAGACGCCATCTTTAAAGACTGGGCCAGCACCATGCTAGTATGCTGCTGGTCAGAAAGGAGTTAATAGTAAGCGGTATCTCCAACACATAGGTTAAGCAATGGGGGCACCTGTATCCCCAAGCCTTGCTATCCTTTTCTTGTCTGATTTTGAAAAACATTTGTCGTTGCCAGTGTAAATAAAAACTGTGGTGTCGATTTATCAACGATGTGTTAATATGGTGGGGATCTGAATTTGAGTATATGAATAATAAAAACTTTAATATGCAGTTTACAGCAGAGTTTGGCAATCAAAGAATTATTTTTTGGTTATGAAAATATATATGTCCCGGATGGATCATTAAGAACTTGTAGAAGTATTCAATGTACAGGGACTAACTCCCTCCTCCATTTTTCTAGTTATCATAGAAACATAGTTGGTAGTGCTGAAAAAGTTTGTTATCCTGCATTTTGATCTAGTGGTAGGCAAAAAACCCCATGAGGTGGAAGCCAATTTTCCTCATTTTAGGAGCAGTCAGAATAACTCCCTGGATCAACGACCCTTCTCCAGAAAACTATAATCTATAATATTATTACACTCTAGAAATACATCCAGGCCCTGCTTGAACTCTTTAGTGAACTTACCATCACCACCTCCTCAGGCAGAGAATTCCATAGTCTTACTGCTCTTACCGTAAAGAATCCTCTTCTGTGTTTGTGTACAAACCTTCTTTCCTCCAGATGCACCGACCCCTGATATATTTATACATAGTTATTAGGTCCCCTCAATAACCCTCTAAAGTGAATAACCCTAATTTTGATAATCTTTCAGGGTACTGTAGTCCACCCATTCCAGTTATTACTTTTTGCCCTCCTCTAAACCCTCTCCAGCTCTGCTATGTCTGCCTTGTTCACAGGAGCCCAGAATTGTACACAACTCCACTCATGTAAAAATGGCAGTACCTTATGGTCAATTCTTGTGATTATGCCATATTAATAATATTAATGAGAATTATATTACAAAGGCTGATGAGTTTCCATAATGGTTACAGGTAATGGGATATCCAGCTGAAGTAATTATGTAGGCATATTCGAAGGTGTATATGTGTGATGTGTGTTATTGACATGGAAAGGCAAGGATCGATCTAGAAGATTTGTGTTATCAATTGAATTTAATCCTGTGGCAGAGACCTTATTGTTTCATTCAGATGGTGTAAAAACTTATGAGAGAATGATTATGGTTGTCATTATGACTTGAACTGTTGTCTGGTGCTCTATGGTAGGGAAAAGAATTCCACACAATAGTTGAAGTCTATTGCAATCTATTTTATTAATCCATCACGTAATTTACTAGAAGTATGGCCAAGGTTTCATCCAGTCCCAAAACCTTGTTTATGGCCATGCAAGTTAGAAGAGCTAAGGTCAGTGCAGTGCTGGAGGGTGGTGTTCCTTCATAATCCCTTTAAAAAAAAAGGATCTTTAATGTACAAAAGTAGTAAAACTTAAAGAAAAAAGGGGGAGGGGGGGGGGATTTATCAAAACTGCCGCTTTCTGCTCCTGTCTTGATACCCCTATGCTTCCGTATCATAAATTAGACACATCCTCTTGCAGTCTATGTGCCTAACCAGTAATCTATGACGCTCAGGGCTGCTGTAGATTTCTGTCTTGATTTACGCCAGAAAACCAACATAAATTCAGAGATATTTATTGCTGCATTTGGTCACGCCCACTTCACCACCCTTGCGAAAAAGTGGAGATGCGACAATTTTTAAATTGTTGCAGTTAAAAAATTGCTTCAGTGACTTTTTAATGCCACTTTTTAGGCGTAAAGAGAATTATAAATCTTCCCCTATATGTATTTGGTATCGATGTAATCATGCTGACCCAGAGAGTGAAGTTAACATTTAATTATGCTAAAAAGTGAATGCGGCAGTGGTAGTATTGTTATTTTTTCCCATTTCCCTTCCAGAAAGAGTAAATAAAAGTTAATCAGTAAGTTAGGTGTACTCCAAAATGGTGCCATTAAAAACTCCAATTGGTCCCTCAAAAATCAAGCCCTCATATGTCTACATAGTCGAAGAATCTCCCTGCATTTCTGGAATCATAACTTTTTTGGTTTTGCAGGACATGTTGTACTTTGTAATGGTACCATTTAATATTGCATATGATGTAGTGAGAATCTGGAAAAAAAAAATTCCAAATTGGGTAGAATTGGGAAAAAATGGAATTTCTCCACAGTAGAGATGAGCAAATCTATGCGCCGCTTCATATATTCGTTACGAATCTTAGTTATTTCATACGCCGAAGCGAATCCGGATGTTTTTGGATTCACTTCGTACAAATCTTAAATGTTCTTAAAGGGGTTATCCGAGTTATATGTATTGATAACCTACCCTCAGGATAGGTCATCAATATCAGATCAGTATAGGAACGAGCCCTCCCATTAAAATGAATGGGATGGCTTGGGTGTAATTACACCTGCTCACTGCTACTGATGTTACGGCGAGCAGGTAAACAATGAAGAGGAGGACAGCGCTGGCCAACCAGCTTCTTCAACCAGCTAATCGGCAGGGGTGCCGGGTGTCAGACCCCCGCCGATCTAATATTGATGACCTATCGTTAGGATAGGTCATCAATAAATAAGACTCGGATAACCCCTTTAAATCTTTGTATGCTAACGCTAAGTACGCATTCTTCTAGCCCCCCAGAGGCGGGAAAATGATGATACGCCCCCTCAAGAGCGGGAAAGTGAAGATACACCCCCCTCAGAAGCGGGAAAAACCAGCTCGGCCCACTGAGAACTATCTATTGCAAGTATAGGGAGTGAAGACTCCTCCTTCATAACTGTGCCCTCCTCTCCAGTTCAAGCCAGTGAACAACAAGACAACATGGCGCACCAACTTCGTCCAAAGTGGGGAGAGGCCCGAAGAGATCAGAGTGGCATAAGTGACCCCCAGAATCGCACTGGCACCGGAGGTGTCCGCCGTGCTGGCTGGTGCAGTGGAGGTGGCTGGAGTGTCCTACGTTGGAACGTCGCAAAGGAACCATCATCTGGTTTTCGGTGGAGAGAGGCAGCGGCTTCCTTGCAAACAACGAGGACGGGGAGGAGTACTTCATGTGCCGCAGGTCAGTCAAACGCCCTTACCTGCCCCAAGCCCATCACAGCTTATACACCGGGAATCAAGTTGAATGCACCCCCATGGCATCCCTGAAAGGCCCTTTTGCTACCAGGGTAATGTTACTGTTCAAGCCCCTGGTCCCTGCATCACCAGCAGAAGTTTGCTCGGAGGACCAAGCAGCTGCAGGACGTGTGCGCTGCCTACAAGAGACAGCAGATAGCACCCTCTGTTTCAGAGAGAAACCACAGCCACAACCGGAGCCTCTGATTCCTGGCTTGCCACCACCACAGTCCTTTCACCTGGGTCAGCTGACTACCTCATCCTTCACTTTCCAGCCCATGGTGATCCAGTACTAGCTACCGTGGAAAATGGCATCAGCAGCAGCCTGGGGAGCTAGCAGACGTGGTTCTTCCTTGAGAGCAGCCTTGCCTGAACCGCTGCACCCAGAAATCTTTACCCCTGCTGTCCCGGCAGGAGGATCCAGAAAGGCTCAAGTCGCAGCAGCGCTCACCAGTGTGACCACCCGGTCAAGTCCCAATTCAACCAGCAGTGGGCAGTGGAGCTCAACAACAGCAGCCAGCATAGCCTACAGGAGGTAGGAGCGCCCTCTTGTGTCCTTCAGCAGCAGCAGTAGCAGCAAGGAGGACTTCAGGTCCCTCATCTGAGGAACCCTTCTACAATTTGCTGATTTAAAGGACACCTCATCATGGACCTATGGGAGCCACAACATAGACTGCACCTGACGGGTGAGAGCTAGTTGGCACATGTTCTTATCTTGTTTTTATTGCCCCCTGTTTGACTCTCATCCAGATGGACATGGTTTGTCAGGATTCCCCCTATTTTGCAGAAAATTCCCAGTTGCGCCTAAGTGCGCCTATTTTCCTTTTTCCCCCATTCTCAGGTTATTTGGGAGCACCTTTGCAAAAAGGGTTCTCATAAAAATATTTGCTGCTATTTTATATTATCCATGTGGATTGTTTGGATTACAAAATTACCTCACGTGGATTACAATTGAATTTTGGACTATGTGTTCCAGTATTCTATGTCAAGCAGCCAAGAAAAGAGACTCAAACATATATCTGAGCCTATTATGCTTGCAAATGCTAAATTGATTGCACTAAAATGTTTGCATTATGTCTTTGCAGTATTTTTGCAATAATGTTTTTACAGGTTCAGCAACGTTCAAGCCTTTAAACTAAGCAAAACTCACAGAAACAAAAGGATAAAAAACATCCTGCATGATGTGGTAATAATGATTGCGGATGTCAGTGGCTATATATATCAAAATAAATCACATAAAAGGGATATTAGTGCACAGAAATAGATGCAAACAATATATACTGTATAAACTAAGACCTCATTCTGATATGATAAAATCTGAGACTCTTAGCCAATATATTTTGATCAAAACACATCTGTGCCCACCTACCCAGCGTCCCGGTGGTCTCAGGTCAGGCAGGTCCTACGCTAAACCTAACCATGCGGTTTATACAGTATATATTGTTTGCATCTATTTCTGTGCACTAATATCCCTTTTATGTGATTTATTTTAACGTTCAAGCCTTTAGCCCATTGTGTGTATTTATTTTCAGGTACTGCAATGTGTCCTATTATGCACTTATTGTATGGTGTTTGGTAAATTATGCACTTAGCTGGATAGCTAGCACCTTACTTTTCTAGCTCATATGGACTGCCTCTGAGGACTGTACGCCGCGGCCTAGCCTCGTGCGTACGACACAATCGCGAGACAATAGTAAGCTAAGGATTCGTACGCACTTTGTATGCTCATGCGTACTTATTCAGTTCAGTAGCGTACTTTTAACAACGCTGAGACTGTATGTTTGTTATTTGTGCGGAAATGTTCACCGAATAACAAATATTTTTAAACGCAACTTCGACCGAATAAATTCGTATTAAGAATGAATGTTTTTATAAATTCGGCGAATATTCGACGAAGCAAATCTTTGAAGATTCGCTCATCTCTACTCCACAGTTTTATGGGTTTTGTTTTTTACGGTATTCCTTGCAGTAAAAACAACCTTTTGCCTTCATTCTCCAGGTCAGTAGTACAATTAGAATGATTTTCTTGTGTTATAAAGGATATGGACACCTTTGTAAAAAAAAAAAAGTCTACTCTCAACGTTTTAGCTCATAGCTTGAAAAGGGTGGATAAAGTGAGAGTGCGGACATTTTTTTCTTTATGTGTATATATATATATAATAATATATAATCTGTAGTCATTTATCAAACTGTTTTAAAGTAGAACTGGTGTAGTTGCCCAGAGCAACCAATCAGATTCCACCTGCTTCATTGGAAAATGAAAGGAGGAATCTGATTGGTTGACTACTTCAACTTCAGCCAGTTCTACTTTACACCAGTTTTAATAAATCTCCGTCTTGTGTGTTTATATGTGTACATATAATTGTGTGTCGTCACTGTACTAATTTGTGTGGGAGAAGTGACCACTCACTGTGTGGACTGCACACAATACCGTACTCAGAAGAGAGTGCATGTTGTGACCACGTTAGAGCATCAGTAAATGATCTATACCCTGCTTATACCGCCATGGTTCTGACTGTAGATCGCTGCACTGATATTATCAGCAGAAATATCTATTGTGTTTACAAATAATGGACTTTCTACAGAATGGAAAGTGAGAACTAGATCTGCTGATTACAGGTTGTAGCATACTGCATGACTCACCATGTTGGGGATTGGAATTAAATCTTACTGCAAAGTTACTTGCAAGTTACATCAGCTTATATGTAAGTGTCTGAGAGCTGTGCTGTGTAACAGGACATGTGGGCGCGGCAGCGGTGCTTGTGCTGGTGCATGTGAAATCCACAGGAACGCCCACAGAGCCTGACAGGAGAAGACTGCAGACAGCAAAACTCATAAAAGAGCATTTCTGAGTGCATGTAAAGCTGATACCAGTAAACTAACAAGTGCAATTTTATTATGTGCTGCACTATGGTAAGATATTGGGTTATTGATTTTTAGTCCACAAAAGTGTCCACAACCTTTAATAAAATTAATAGATTTTTTAATAAATTAATAAAAAAAAATTTCATTGCCATATTCTGACGCCATAACTTTAATATAGTTAAGTATACAGAGCTTGAAGGCACATTTTTTGTGGGGCTGTCTGTAGTTTTTATTGAGGCCATACTAGCATGTGTATGACTTTTTATTCTTTTTTTGGTAAATGAAACAATTAAAAAATGGTGGATCGGCCATTTTGATGTTTTTTTCAATTACACCATTCACCGTAGGGGATAACTTTTTATATTTTAATAGTATGGTCATTTTTGGATGTGGTGACGCCTATGATGTTTATTTTTTATTATTCTATTATTTACTTTAACTTTGGGGAAAGGGAGAGATTTTAATTTTTATATGTTTTTATATTTTTAAAAACTTTTACTTTTTTAAAAATTTTTAAGTCAGCCTAGGTGGCTGTCACAAGCAATCATTAGAGTGCCATTTCTATTCAATGGAATTTGTCCCACTACTGAATATAAAATTCACTATATTCCAATGTAGTGCTATCACCTGCAGGCGTGTGTTGGAATGTACCTGTAATAGGCATCGGAGCCTCCATCCAGCTCCAGCCTATGAACACCAGGCACCAGCTTTCCGATCTCAGTGAGGGGGAACCTGCTACCAGTGCATCTGTAATAATAAAATATCTGTAATAATAAAATAAAATCAGATTAGAAAAAGGAGATGTGTTACTATCTGGTTTTAACTGGCAAATAACATCTTAAACATTTTCACCACTCAGATGCCGTGGTCACATTTGACCATGGCATCTGAGGGGTTAAATGTCTGTAATAAACGTTATCGCCGATTGCAGACATTAACCCCGGGTATCTGCTGTTTAAAACAGCAGAAATCCAGAGACCATGGCACCCACTGCGCATGTGAGTGAGCACAAGTTTTGCAACAAAGAAACAGACATGATAGCACAAAAACTTCCGAATCACAATAAGCCAGCTAGAAAAATCACTTTCTACCATTCCTATCATGGCATAATATCTGGTGTTAATAGGCGTGTTTCCATGCAAGTTCAATTTACATAAAAGAACAATAAATAAGAAAAATAAAACAAAGGAAAAATAATAACGGAATAAAAATAGTCGCAAAAACATGAGAAAACCTCTGACACCTCTAGTTTAAAGACTAAATCTATTGCCAGTCTGGCATTAAAGAGCTGTTCCCGCGTAACCATAATCATTATTTACATACACTCACCGGCCACTTTATTAGGTACACCATGCTAGTAACGGGTTGGACCCCCTTTTGCCTTCAGAACTGCCTCAATTCTTCGTGGCATAGATTCAACAAGGTGCTGGAAGCATTCCTCAGAGATTTTGGTCCATATTGACATGATGGCATCACACAGTTGCCACAGATTTGTCGGCTGCACATCCATGATGCGAATCTCCCGTTCCACCACATCCCAAAGATGCTCTATTGGATTGAGATCTGGTGACTGTGGAGGCCATTTGAGTACAGTGAACTCATTGTCATGTTCAAGAAACCAGTCTGAGATGATTCCAGCTTTATGACATGGCGCATTATCCTGCTGAAAGTAGCCATCAGATGTTGGGTACATTGTGGTCATAAAGGGATGGACATGGTCAGCAACAATACTCAGGTAGGCTGTGGCGTTGCAACGATGCTCAATTGGTACCAAGGGGCCCAAAGAGTGCCAAGAAAATATTCCCCACACCATGACACCACCACCACCAGCTTGAACCGTTGATACAAGGCAGGATGGATCCATGCTTTCATGTTGTTGACGCCAAATTCTGACCCTACCATCCGAATGTCGCAGCAGAAATCGAGACTCATCAGACCAGGAAACGTTTTTCCAATCTTCTACTGTCCAATTTCGATGAGCTTGTGCAAATTGTAGCCTCAGTTTCCTGTTCTTAGCTGAAAGGAGTGGCACCCGGTGTGGTCTTCTGCTGCTGTAGCCCATCTGCCTCAAAGTTCGACGTACTGTGCGTTCAGAGATGCTCTTCTGCCTACCTTGGTTGTAACGGGTGGCAATTTGAGTCACTGTTGCCTTTCTATCAGCTCGAACCAGTCTGCCCATTCTCCTGTGACCTCTGGCATCAACAAGGCATTTCCGCCCACAGAACTGCCGCTCACTGGATGTTTTTTCTTTTTCGGACCATTCTCTGTAAACCCTAGAGATGGTTGTGCGTGAAAATCCCAGTAGATCAGCAGTTTCTGAAATACTCAGACCAGCCCTTCTGGCACCAACAACCATGCCACGTTCAAAGGCACTCAAATCACCTTTCTTCCCCATACTGATGCTCGGTTTGAACTGCAGGAGATTGTCTTGACCATGTCTACATGCCTAAATGCACTGAGTTGCCGCCATGTGATTGGCTGATTAGAAATTAAGTGTTAACGAGCAGTTGGACAGGTGTACCTAATAAAGTGGCCGGTGAGTGTAGTATAACATAGTATTTACTTTGTGTACACCAATGTGAACTTACCATTTTCTTTTCATTTGCAGCTGACAAACCCTGCAAAAATGAGCAAAAGGTTTTATGAGTGGATCGCCAAATCCCTACTTATCCTTATGATCATGACATTCTCCTATATCTACCATGCCAAGTTGGATGTTAGTACATTCATGACTGTGATAAGTGAAAGGACACTACACAACACATCAGAAGAAAAAGTGCTAGAAAGGAAATTGCAGCCAATAGTCAAACCACTGACTGGTATGTGGACTGTCAATGCCGTTGGACGTTTGGGCAACTTAATGGGTGAGTATGCAACGCTATATGCCCTTGCCAAGATGAATGGCCATCAAGCTTATATCTTACCACAGATGCACAGCCAGCTGTCAAAGATCTTCAAAATTACATTACCTGTGCTTCACCCAGATGTCGTCAGCCGCATCAAATGGAGACATTATGGACTTCACGACTGGATGTCTGAGGAGTACAGACATATTGAAGGCACATACATATGGCTTAGAGGTACCCCTTGTTCATTTACTTTCTACCACCATATAAAATGAGATTCTTCGAGAGTTTACATTCCATGACTATATCAAAGAAGAGTCTAACGCTTATCTTGCAAAGGTTCGAGGAGACAGGAAGAACGTCACCTTTGTCGGAATTCATGTAAGGAGAGGCGACTATATTCGTGTAATGCCAAACAGATGGAAAGGAGTGGTTGCTGACAAAGGTTATTTGCAAAAAGCCATGGCCTACTTCAGAGAGAAGTATAAGAACCCTCTTTTTGTGGTGACCAGTAATGGGATGGATTGGTGTAAAGAGAATATAAACAATTCACTGGGTGATGTCCACTTTGCTGGGAATGGCCAGGAGGGCTCACCTGCCCGGGATTTTGCCTTGCTAGCACATTGTAACCACACCATCATGAGCATAGGGACATTTGGTATTTGGATTAGTTACTTGGTAGGAGGAGAAACCATCTACCTAACAAACTACACTTTACCTGACTCTCCCTTCCTTAAAATTTTTAAGTATGAAGCTGCTTTTCTTCCAGAATGCATTGGGATTCCTGCGGATCTCTCACCACTTCTTAAAGGAAATGTGTCATCAAAGATTTTATCTGCCAGTTAAAACCAGATAGTAACACATCTCCTTTTTTCTAATCTGATTTTATTAATGCAGATTTTTTTATTCTGTTTCCTGAACATGATTATGGGGGCAGCCATCTTGTCTGAGCGGTTCTTAACACTGCATTAAGAAAGTTGCTTTACGGCAGCGCCATGAACACAATGGTCAGGAGGGGAGCTCATTGACTTCTATGGGAGAGTTTTCTAGACATGCTCAGTGACCTGTGTAGAGGTCATTGTACAAGGGAAGAATAGATAAGATCTGATAATCGGCGATTGTGGACAAGAATAGGAGATGCTCTATCCTTTCTGCGGAGCCAGCCCCATTGAAATGACCCGTTCATATGGCCATCTGAATGGGCCCTAATTATGTGTTTTAGACACTTTTTGTGGAATGTGTGACAAGAGGGCATGGATCAGGAAGGAAAGGGGTTCAGATCCGCTAATGTGCAACATGAACCACTTGGATAAATTTGGCACATCTTCAAACTGCCTGGTCTATATTTACATTCTCTGTTAGACAGAATTAGTAAATTCTGCCCCACAGAGTTGTACTGTATTCAAAGAAATATTACACCTATGGAAAAAAACATAAAAAATATGAAACATATTTACACATATTTTCATTTGGGGCAACTGACATTCTATTAATTCTATTTTTAATATCACACGTTTAATAATACAGAGCAGATAATTATAGTTATGTAAATATTCTTATTTATAATATTTATAATTGACCAGTATTGATTTATGTTACAAAATGTCTACTTCTGGTTAGCAGGCAGTACTGAATTGACTTGTACCATTTGTCCTAAAATTCTTATCATCTGATATGCTGTATAATATCTTTTTGGTCAATAGCTTCATGAAAAATTGAAGGAGGCCATGGACATGGGCATAATTATACCAATCTGAATGTGATTCATTGTGATTATTGTAACAATATGATTTTTTTGACCATTGTAATTTACTGGAAGGTCTGGTAAAATTGGGTCCAGATTTTTCCACAGAAAAATTATTCCGATTGTAATTAAACATGAAGCTCCTGTGAAATCTGTCATTCTAGCCTGGTATTACTGGTAATGGCTCAACTCCTTTATACCCCTTGTTATGGCAAGTATCCTAAAGGGGTTATCCCATGATAACATAGAAAATGAAAATGAGATTTTCTAACAAAGATAGAACTAGTTCTATACCTCACATAGATACAGCAATCCATTCATTGCTCCAGTTGCTTTGCTAGATTTATTTTAAACTGGCAGCTTAGGGGCGTATCCTTGCTCTATTTTTCATAGAACAACCTCTTCAATTGTCATTTACATATTAAACATGCTGCTGTATATACGTGTTAGTAGATCCAGGAAAGCAACTGAATTTGAAATTCCTAACATATACACATATGTTATAATGTGGAAACATGCTTGTAAATAGAACAATATTCACTAATTGGGTACAATCAATGGCCTATTCTAGATGAGATATGAGAATGGGTGGATGATTTGAAATATATATTTCCACACTATAAAAGGTTTATTTTTTCTGATACAGACTCCTGCACAGACATAGTTAAAAAGGTGTTCTAATCTAGACATTTATGCTTGGTACATCTACTGTACCAGATATGCCATAAATGTCTGGTAGATGCGGGTCCCACCTCTGGAACCTGCACTTACTAATGCATCCATTTGAATATCATACAAAAGTTAATTTATTTTAGTAACGCAATTCAAAAAGTGAAAAAGATGAGTGAAGTTTTAAAAAATTCGATTCAGCCACTTCACCACATTTGTCCAAGAAATTTGCTTCATTACAAATTCATTTGTCACGAAGCTCGTTAAATTGGGTCTATCTTGGCCTGCAGTTAAACTAGGGAGAATGTATCTCGGTCTACATCACTGTGCATTGCAGCAACATGTATAGCTAGTCCTTTCTGGTACCAAAACAGTTACTGTGTGTCAGTATGACAGGCAGGTCACATGTATCAACGTACGCATCATTGTGCAGGCCACCAAAAGTCCTAGCTAATCTCTAGCTAAACTAAAAGAAAAGCATACAGCAAACTTCAGTTAACCCTTACACTCCCAGCGCCGTACATGTACGGCGCTGGGGCGATGCAGGCACATGGCGCCCGCTCGCAAGTGCGGCGGGCGTCATGGCCGGCAAGTCTCTGCTGTTTTGTAACAGCAGAGACTTGCCGCTACTTACCCTATCGGCGGCGTCTTCCTGTGACTTTAGATGCCGTGATCACGTCTAGTTGCATCTGAACCCGGAAGCCTACGCTTCCGGGTGGTGTACAGACACCCCGAGTGGCCAATCGGGGTGTCTGTACACCATATGAAAACTAATCCTCGCTGGTGAGGATTACAGTTTTCAAAGTGCAATTCTTATTCTGGCCACTAGATGGCAGGCCAGGATAAGAAATGAGCAATTCTTGGATTTATCTCAGTCTAGTAAATCCCTGATTGCTCATAAAGAAAAAAAAAACACTATATTATCTCATATTTGAGCTTTAAAATATTCAAAAAAATAAAAAAAAATGTTAAAAAATATATAAAAAATGAAAAATATATAAAAGTTCAAATCACCCCCCCTTTCCGTATAATTAAAAAATAAATACCTAAATAACAATAAATATAGACATCATGGGTATCACCGTGACCAAAAACGCCCGTACTTTTAAAATATAAAAAAAATTCCAATACGGCGAATTGTGTGGCGGAAAAAAGCGTCCAAATGGCGATTCGCCGTTTTTTGTCGCTTTTTTTTCTAAAAAAAATTAAATAAAAAGTGATCAAAAAGTCATACACACCCCAGAATGGTATCAATAAAAAGTTCAGATCGCCCCGCAAAAAATGAGCCCCCATACAGCTCCGTACACATAAATACCAAAAAGTTATAGGGGTCAAGATATGACAAGGAAAAAAAAAAAAGGGCAACTTTCTAATTATTTTATCACTATCAAAACGCAGGAAAAACTATACATATTAGGTATTGCTGGATTCGTACTGACCAGTAGAATGAAAGTAACCGGTCAGTTTTAATGCACATCGAACGCTGTAAATAAGAAACCCGTAGAACTGTAGCGGAATAGCGTTTTTTTTGCAATTTCACCCGATTTGGAATTTTTTTCCCGCTTCCCACCACACCATATCAAATATTAAATGATGGCGTTGGAAAGTACAACTTGTCCCACAAAAAACAAGCCCTCATACAGCTATGTGAACAGAAAAATAAAACAGTTATGGCTGTTTGAAGGCAGGGAGCGCAAAACGAAAATGCATAACTAAAAAACCTCCGGGAGTGAAAGGGTTAAGCAAAAAAAAAAAAACAAAAAAAAAACGCACGTTCCTGCAGCAGCTGTGCCCCAATGAATTTTTAGTGGAACAAAATAAGGACATTGAGGCAGTGCCAATAAAGTAGTTGTAGCAGTGCAAACACATGCCTTTGAATCCCTTCTGTTAGCTGTAGAATGACTGTGCGTCACTATTATGCTTAGTTCACACTTTACTTATTTGGTCAGTTAGTCTCATAAGTTATTGTCAGCCCAAAGCAGGTGCGTCAAAACCACAGAAAAGATGCAGATCTATTCATGATACCTAATTTGAGAGTAGGCTTGGTTCCTGAATTTGGCTCACAATAAGTGATGGAAATAACTGACCAAATAACTGAATTGTGAACCCATCCGTATAGGTCAATGTTAGCATCAGGTCTAATTTATCAGCATGGACTTAACCATGCAGTGGCCCAAGATTCATGTAGTGGCCCCATATCACTGTTTATTTTTCCGTTCTTCTGATCTGTCAGTCAAAAGCCCCCCAAAAAAGCAGATCCTGTATTTTGAGCATCTACCCTCAAACTGTCAGTATTTGATCAGCATTAGATCAGTATTTGTAAGGCAAAAGCAGGAGTGGGTCCAAAACAGAGATAAAATGTGACGGAAATACAGTGGGGAAAAAGTATTTAGTCAGCCACCAATTGTGCAAGTTCTTCCACTTAAAAAGATGAGAGAGGCCTGTAATTGACATCATAGGTAGTCATCAACTATGAGAGACAAAATGAGAAAACAAATCCAGAAAATCACATTGTCTGATTTTTAAAGAATTTCTTTCAAATTATGGTGGAAAATAAGTATTTGGTCACCTACAAATAAGCAAGATTTCTGGCTCTCACAGACCTATGACTTCTTATTTAAGAGGCTCCTCTGTCCTCCACTCATTACCTGTAGTAATGGCACCTGTTTGAACTTGTTATCAGTATAAAAGACACCTGTCCACAACCTCAAACAGTCACACTCCAAACTCCACTATGGTGAAGACCAAAGAGCTGTCGAAGGACACCAGAAACAAAATTGTAGACCTGCACCAGGCTGGGAAGACTGAATCTGCAATAGGCAAGCAGCTTGGTGTGAAGAAATCAACTGTGGGAGCAAAAATTAGAAAATGGAAGACATACAAGACCACTGATAATCTCCCACGATCAGGGGCTCCACGCATGATCTCACCCTGTGGGGTCAACATGATCACAAGAACTGTGAGCAAACATCCCAGAACCACACGGGTGGGCCTAGTGCCTGCAGAAAGTTGGGACCAACGTAACAAAGGCTACCGTCAGTAACACACTAGGCCGCCAGGGACTCAGATCCTGCAGTGCCAGACGTGTCCCCCTGATTAAGCCAGTACATATCCGGGCCCATCTGAAGTTTGCTAGAGAGCATTTGGATGTTCCAGAAGAGTATTGGGAGAATGACATATGGTCAGATGAAACCAAAGTAGAACTGTTTGATGAAACACAACTCATCGTGTTTGGAGGAGAGTGAATGCTGAGTTGCATCCAAAGAACATCATACCTACTGTGAAGCATTGGGGTGGCAACATCATGCTTTGGGGCTGTTTCTCTGCAAAGGGACCAGGATGACTGATCCGTATACATGAAAGAACGAATGGGGCTATGTATCGTGAGATTTTGAGTGCAAACCTCCTTCCAGCAAGGGCATTGAAGATGAAACGTGGCTGGGTCTTTCAGCATGACAATGATCCCAAGCACACCGCTAGGGCAATGAAGGAGTGGCTTCGTAAGGAATGGTTTTCAAGGTCCTGGAGTGGCCTAGCCAGTCTCCAGATCTCAACCTTATAGAAAACCTTTAGAGGGAGTTGAAAGTCCGTGTTGCCCAGCGACAGCCCCAAAACATCACTGCTCTAGAGGAGATCTGTATGGAGGAATGGGCCAACATACCAGCAACAGTGTGTGCCAACTTTTCTTATTGACCAAATACTTATTTCCCACCATAATTTGCAAATAAATTCCTTAAAAATCAGACAATGTGGTTTTCTGGATTTGTTTTCTCATTTTGTCTCTCATAGTTGAGGTCTACCTATGATGTCAATTACAGGCCTCTCATCTTTTCAAGTGGGAGAACTTGCACAATTGGTGGCTGACTAAATACTTTTTTTCCCCACTGTATTTGCATCTGTTCTGTGTTTTGGACCCACTCCTGCTTTTGGCTTCCAAATCATGATCAGATCCAGAATGTAAAATACTGACCCTGTGATAGAGGCCTCATGCTCTGTTTGCATGAGTTTGGGCCATTTTATTCAGATGGAAAAGAAGGTCTGCATGCAGGACTTTAATGGCCTCTATCACACGGTTAGTATTTGGTCAGTTTTTTGCAACAGTATTTGATCGTTATTGGTCCAAAACAGTGATGTGATGGAAATATTTGCCTGTCTTCTGTGTTCTGTCTTCTGACCCACTCTTGCTTTTGGATTCCAAAGCACGGTCAAATCTTGATGCAAAATACTGACCATGTGATAGAGGCATTTTGATGTTCAAACAACAGTTTTGTTATTTTTCTGTTCTCCTGATGGAAAAATAAATGTTGATGTCAACACGGCCAAACAGGGATACTAGGGGCCCTGTAACAGACTGGTGAGAGCGGAACAGCATGAAGAGTCAAAATAGTGTCCCCAGAATAAAGTGGTGAGGGTGGCAACAGCATGAAGAGTCACAATAGTGGCCCGGAACAGAGTGGGTGGGGGGTGGCAACAGAAGTGGCAGCAACAGCACAAGATGGTGGCAGATCACAGTAGGAGCAGTTGGCAGTAGAGGCAGCAGGCATGTGGCATCAGGCGGCCAGCAGCATCAGAATAGTGGCAGCAGCACATGGGCAAAAGTAATGGGTCATTTTTCACAATGTTTCGGTGTGGCAGCACACTACATTACTGCCAGAATGATACAGTCTGTTGCATCAGGCATTGGTGTCTGGAAATCCTGGTTGATCCACACCAGATTCATCTTTATAAAGTTTAGTCTCTCAACATTTTGCGTTGAAAGGTGAGTTCTCTTTGGGGGTAACTATGCCACCCACTGCACTAAACACCCGCTCTGATGCTACACTACTGGCTGGGCAACAAAGCTTACCCAGGGCAAACTGAGCCATTTTCAGCCACAATTTAAGTTCACTGCTCATCAGAGACTCTACACTTAAATTGCTGCTGATGGAGCTGGTTCTGCTTCTGCTTTCCCACCCCCCTCCATTAGTCATGGCAGTGGAGCTTGATCTCAGAGGGTCACCCTGGTTAGACCTTCATGAAGATGGGCGATGACACATGTAGGAAGTGACCACCAAGTATAAAAGATGTCCTGATAGTAGTTGAGTTTTTATCCCTCTCAGAAGATGGATAAAAAAGGTCCCCTTTATGGACCAGTAGCGAGGACCTAACATTGTGGAGAGTCAGTAATCATTCCTCTGCCAAATGATAATAATGTGGCTGTCACTGTGCAAGCAACTCAGCATTATCATCAAGAAATTTGTCATGGGTTTCCTTTGCTCATACAGTTGGTCCAAAATGTGAAGCGTGTGGAAACGTCGCATATGAGGTGATTTAGGGAACACCATTCTCCCTTTGCAGGTCAAGGAATGCATGTTTTGCATGGTAAAAGTGGCTGAAGTGCATGCGCAGTTTCTTTGACATCGATATTGAAGACGTGTGCCATGCAGGGCACATGGGTCAGCCCTCCCTGATGCAGTGCAGACAGAATGTTTTTCCATTTATCAGTGACCATGGTTCCTATCTCCAGTTGGGGAGGAGACAGCCAGGATTAGATTTCTTGGTTGGTGACGTGGAGCAGTTCCTCCTCAGTGTGACTCCGTTCTCTCCGTTCGCTGACCAGGTGCAGAACCGTGGGACAGTGCCATGCTTTGCATAGGTGGTATGCTGGAGGACCACTCTGAACTGTGCCTACAGTGGAGGCTGAGGGCAAGGTGGAGGATGAGGAGGCAGAGGAGGACATTGGTACAAAATCCCACAACTACAATGCGGAGGTGGTACTGCCATCACCTGGCCAAGTTGCTGGTGTGCCCTGGGCCAGAACCACATTTACCCAGTTTGCTGTAAAATACATATTGTCGTTGACCATAGTTACAGCTCCACATGTCAGATCTGACATGAACTGCACCAGATGCCAACAGACTGAAGGACTGGCTCGCCTTCTGCTCAACATGTGTGCAGGGCTGGTACAGCTTTTTTAGAGAAGTAGTGACAGCTTGGGATACTCCACCTTGGCTGGGCACAAGCCATCAGCTCTCTGAAAGGTGCAGGGTCAACAACATGGAAAAGGGACTGTAGTACCAGCAACCAGCGACAGGTGCACGTTCAGCTTCTGCACTATTGAATGAGTGCATACATACTATTGTCTCTTTGCAATCGCCTCGGTAATCGATTCCTGGCGAAACACCTAACAAGGAGGAGCATCAGAAGCAATAGTTGAAGGGAGGGAACAACAGCTTCTTTCTGCTGTGGTTGAGGAGCCCTGACTGCTGGAGAAGGGGTGCGGACCGTTGGGAGATGCAGGGGTTGCTTTGTCAGGCTGTACCAATACATTAGTGCCACGATTTTCCCAGTCCACTTTATAATGAAACTCCATGTGTTAATGCAGGGCTTTGGTGCCAATATTTGTACCCTGACTGAGCTTCACTGTCTGTCCACATATCCTGCATACCGCCACTCTAACGTCCTCCAGCGACTTGTTAAAAAAATTCCCACACTGCCTAGTATGGCATTTTACGCCCACCACTCCATGCTGACTGCCTGCCGCTGCCTTTATGAACCCATGCACTATTAGTTGTTTCCTGACAGGTAGGCTCCCGAGTACCAGAAGGTGTACCCCAGGCGCATTTGACTCCAGATCTCTCACTACCCTGTTGATTCAACACGCTGCTACCCTGCTGCTGTCTCACAAGCCTCCTGCCACCCTCACTGCCTGATGATGATAATGCCCACTCTTCACCTGGCTCCCACATGCGATCGACTACATCATCATCCACTACTGTCTGGTTGTCACTTATGTCACCCTCACCAGTCTCATGTGCAGTGTCCCACTAGTAGTGTACACTTCAAATTGTTAGTATGTTTATGTTATAAGGCTATCCATTAGGCTGGTGTAGGTGTTTACACTCCTCACCACTAGATGGAGCTGGCCATCTGCCACCACCCCTCTGTACCTGAGAGGGTGAAGTTGGTAGTTGGTGAGAGTGCAGAGAGAGAAGTCAGAGTAAGAGCAAGGTCCAGCAGCTACTTCTGGAATCCTCACCTCAAATTCCACTGAGAAATTCAAAAGCCAGTGAATCTGTCATTATTTCTACAGCCAGACTAGCAAAGCCACAAAGCGGTACATCAGGTGGAGGTAATCCATTATTTATTACTGCCTCTGGACTCCACTGTTATCAAACTTCCAGGAGACGCTCCACAGCCCCTGGAGAATTACTGGATGACAAGTGCACAATCGTCCTTTATTCTAATTCACACATTACCCTTCAGGAGTGTGAATCTTAAAGCAAAGCAGTGCCCAAAACCTGGCTGTCTTATGAAAGACTATATAGCTAAACCTAGAACCCAGACTATTGGAAAGTCTACAGCACCAATCTGTACAACAAGGAGGATTCAGGACTAAGTAAAAGTTCCCCTGTTTTCATCAAAGCTGCCTCCTCTTTACTTCTACTACAAACTTTGCGTCCCATGGACGCTGACGTCACGACAAATCACCAGGACCCTGTCGACAGACACCCTAAAATACCCAAAACCATCAAGGGCCCCTCGCCTCACCATCCGGCAGTGTTCCTGTGCACCAGAGGTGCCCCGGAGGAAACGGTGTCTTTCCTCCCACGCAACTGCACGCCGGCCCAGGGAGTCACCAAACCGTGAGAAGTATTACCACCAGCACCATTAGACACTGTGACATATCCCCAACGCTCACGCATGCCCCTGCGGTCCGGCTCGCTGCACATGGCCATGTCCCTGACTGATCGCAACACATGCTCTCACCTGACTGTCATCATCGCTAGTTGCATGCCTAAATGAGGATGCAGTCTCTGCTGGCCTATAGCTGTGTAGCAGAGCCTTAAGTTGATGTTGAAGAGCAAGTCAACCATTCCAGTACAGCTGGATTGTTGGTCAAAACACAACCGCTGAATGACAGTGACAGCTCTGGCCTGTTACTACCAACCGTTCTTTTTTTTCTGGTTGTGCCATAGTGGAATTTCAGAAATCACATCAGTAAATTGGTTTATTGTTTTGGTTTCTCTCCATACCCCTTGTGCCAATCTGTGTAAGGGAAGAAGCGGCTTCTGAGTCTTGGGTGGTGATTCTAGAACGAACCATTGTGTATGTAGCCCCAGATAGTGTTTTAGAAAGTATTCCGAGGTAGGTAGCTCCTCAGTCGTGTACCATGTACGTATCATGTGTAGTTGTCCTGCCAGGTAGTATAAGCGGTAATCTGGTAGTGCCATGCCTCCTTCAGTTTTTGGTCTTCTCAAGGTCTCTAAGCTTAGTTTAGATCAAGAATTGCCCGAAATAAAAACTCGGGTCATGGAGTCCATTTCATTAAATATTGACTTTGGTATTTGTGCTTCCAAGTGTTGTAAGGCATATAAGGCTTTGGGAAGTGTGATCAGCTTGACTAGATTAATACGCCCCGCCACTGGTAGAGGGTGATTTCCAGATTTTAAATTTATCCCGTATATGTGAAATGAGGGGGTGAATGGAGAGAGTGTAGAGGAGTGCTGCCTTGTTATATTAACTTCCAGATATTTAAACGTATCCACCACCTTTAATCCTGCTATGTGTGTTAGGCCCGTCCATTGCGCTTTCCTTAGAGACATAAAAACTGACTTTTCCCAGTTAATTTTTAGACCTGAAAATTTTCCAAATTTGTCTATTAGGGTTATTGCATTGTGTAGCGAGTTGTCTGGGGATGATAGATTCTGCGTATAGTCCAATACGCACTTCCCTCTCTCCCAGGGTTATGCCACTGATATTACTACTCTCCCGTATCTGTATAGCTAATGTTTCAACTGCCAGTGCGAGTAATAATGGCGACAGGGGGCATCCCTGCCTTGGTCCCCTATGTAAGGGAAAGCTATCAGATAGTTCACCGTTTACTAGTAAACATTTGCTCACTGGATCGAAATATAGAAGAGAGATCCATTTACAGAATTGGGGGCCAAATTCAAAATGTTTCAGACACCCTTGGAGATATACCCACTCAATAGAATCAAATGCCTTGACAGCATCTATGGATGCCAAGGCCCAGTCCTAATCCATATGATAACCAATCTGCCAACTTGTTTGAATATCTGGCATATACCTCTTTAGGGAGCCCATCGGGTCCCGGGGACTTTCCGTTATTGAGATCTGAAATTGCCTGGTGTATTTCCTCTAGAGTGATGGGTTGTTCCAATTGATTGTATTGCTAAAATCGTAGAGGAGGATTGAGCGTATTTAATTAACTGTGCTAGTAGTTTGCCAGATTAGTTGCCTAGCTCAAAAGCAGTTTGTTTTAAAAAGAATAGCTTTCTATCTGCCTTTTCTCTTAGGACTTTCAGATATTGCCTCCCTGCTTGAAACCATGTTGTTCTATTAGAGTCAGTAGGTTGTTGGGTGTATCTTTTTTCTAAATCAGCACATTGGGACGCTAGCTCTAGTACAGAACGATTGGTGTCTTTCTTAATGAAGGAAATACTATAGTGAAGGCATCCCCTTAAGAATGCTTTTAGGGTATCCCACAGAAGGGATATGTTGGTTTCTTCAGTGTGTGCTACTAGGAACTCATCTAATTGATAGGGAATCCCATTGGCAGAGCCCAAGAGACCCAGACAAAATAGATGTATGTTGATTTTGTACATTACCAAGGGGGCGTTGCGTATCAGAATTCCTAGCATTGGTGAATGGTCTGACACTCCTCTCGGCAAATAGGCAATAGAGCAAAGGTATAGCAGCACATTATCGCTCCCAAGTATATAGTCAATTTGTGTCAGTTAATGATATCCACCTGTGTGGCAAGAGTATTCTCTGCTCGTGTGGTGAGTAGTTCTCCATAAATCTGACCAATGGAATTCTGCCAGAAATTTACTGATGGGGTCCCTGTCCCTTGAGGGGCTCCTCCATCTGCAAACCGATCCAGGGACGGGTCCAATAACATATTTAGGTCTCCCATGCATATAGTTCTAGCATGTGGCTATGTAGCCGCGAAGGCCGCAGCCTGGTGTAATATGTGCATAGATCCGGGGGAAGGGGGGGGTTGGATATTCCCAATATATTGTACTGTACAGTATCAATAAGAGAGTGCACAAAGACATATCTGCCATCTACATCACTAGGTCTTTCACCTCCTACCGTAATTGTTTATGTATTAAAAGAGACACTCCTCTTGATGAGGAGGAGTGATAAGAGTGAGCAGCCCATTGGACCCATGGTTTCTTTAGAACTTTTGCGGTATTGTTAGTGAGATGTGTCTCTTGGAGGCATATAATATGCAGGTTAGATTTTCTAATGATGGAGAATACCATAGACAGTTTATGTGGAGTTCCCAGACCTCTAACGTTCCATGACATAATCTTTAAATCCGCCATGATGCTCTGGATAGGTATGCTACCGTCAGGTGTATGCATGCATGGAATAATATGTAGGGGTACAACAGCATGACTGTAGAGAAGATTCTCCTGAATTGAGAAATACTAATAACTGGAACATTTGAAGAACTTATTCAAGAACATATAACACTACAGTAGCTGATTGATGATTTATACTGTCTGGTCATTGAAACACAGAACCAGACTATAGGCCAGAAAAACCGGGATGCTCCTGCCATGAGTGTTGGGTGGCAGAAGCATGCAAGTATCGACCATTTAGACCCCCATATGCAAATTAAGTATGTGTGAGGTCTAGAATTCAGGTACTCAGATAAGAACAGTATGCAACATTAAATAACATCAGTATGCACATATGCATTATCAAACCCGACTTTTGGCGCTGGCTGATGTAAAGTCCGTATTGTCGACATGTTCATCGTCTCAGAGAGCGTCGTCTCATGTCTAGCCACTCATTAAATTCTCCTGGTGCCATGAAGAAGATCGCTCTGTCTCCATCAACCACTCAGAGTTTGGCCGGGTATCCCATGAAGTAGGGAATATTTGCTTCTCTCAGGCGACGCTTGGCTTCCAAATGTAGATCAACCATTCTTTTGCTGCTACTTGTGCTGGCTACAGCAACATTTTTGCCTGTTCCTTTTTAGGGCCCAGGCAACTTCTGTTGGCCATAGTGTATAGTCACTGAATCAGTAATGTAACTACTGTATTTTTCACTTTATAAGAGGCACCTGATGATAAGACACACCCCAGGTTTTAGGAGGAAAATAAGAAAAAAATATTTTTCATCAGACCTCATTTCAGATCCTCAGATCATACCCCCATAAATATCAGGACATTGGATCAGACCCCCATATCAGGATATCACATCAGGCCCCCATATCAGGGTATCACATCTGGCCTCCTTTTTAGGAAATCACAACAGAACCCCCTCTTATCAGACTTTAGATCAGCCCTCCATGTCAGACCCCATCAGACCATTATCAGCCCTCAATGTCAGACCCCATCTGACCTTATATCAACTCTTTATGTCAGACCCCTATCAGACCTCAGATCAGCTCTTTATGTCAGACCCTAATCAGACCTCAGATCAGTCCTCAATGTCAGACCCCCATCAGACCTCAGATCAGCCCTCAACGTCAGATCCCCCAATCAGTGTTCCTTGCTAGAACACCATCAGACCACAGATCAGATAAAAATAAAAAAACTCCTCTTACCTCTCCTGCTCTGCGGCTCTTCTCCATGTCTGACATTCTCTGCAGGAGTTGCACTCCCCTGTCTTCTCCAGCCCGCACTGCACCTGACTGTGTGCAGTGTCAGGTCATAGTATACGCACTAAGTCCTGACGCTGTACTCGATCAGGACAGTGCAGTGCCGGGCCCAGGAAGGAAGACTTAGGAGGTTGAGTACTGGAAGCGCTCACTCCCCACTTCTGGCACCTAATGCATAATGGAATCGCTCACTGGTATTCGCTTTATAAGATGCACGGTCATTTTCCCCTCATTTCTGGGGGAAAAATGTGTGACTTATAAAGCGAATAATATGGTATGTAAATCAGTATGAATGGCATAGCAGTTGAACTAGATAAATGTGCTTATATATTAGACCGCCTGTTGACACTGAGTCTGATGCACAGTAACTCTATATATAACAGAGCAGATTAAGTCTTAATGGCGCAGCTGTTGAAGTAGATAAATGCGCCAAACGGAGAAGGACTGTTTTATTAGGGGCCAGCTGTTCCGTTTAGCAAAATATGGAATGCACACAGATGTCATCCGTGTTTTGTGGACCGCAAAATACATATATGGTCATGTGCATGAGCCCTAAGCATGAATAGCACAGCAGGTGAACAAAATGCACAGGGCGATTGCACTCAGTCTGCAGTGTCCCTGCAGTCTCCCTATGTTCTCCCTACGGTGTCTAAAAACTCTCCCTACAATCTCCTTACAATGTCCCTGCAGTATAAGCCTTCTGAAACACTGTCTCTCACGCTTGCCACATCTCTCCCTATGCTCAGTTCACAGTGAATGGCAGAGACCGCACTGGATGAGGCTTTTATAGTGCTGTAACATCACAGAGGATGCACGGCATTATGGGTGATCTTGTGTTCCTGGGCTTATTACTTTCTAACATGTGTAGCCGCCATTTTAAAAAAAAAAAATGCTGCATTGCCACGAAGTGCAAGGAAACTCGGATTCATGGCAAATCAAATTTTTCCTGAAATTTAGAATTCCACTTTGTTAACTTGAATTCAGTCTACACTAATTATACAGATTCATTACACATAGCGATCTATTTCAAGCATTTATTTATTTTAATGACTATCTCTTACAGCGAATGAATACCCAAAAGTTAGTATCTCTGAAAATTAGTATATTACATAAGACCAATTTAAAAAATTATTTTTAATACAGAAATGTTGGCCGACTGAAAAGTATGTACAGTATATGCACTCAGTATTTGATCAGAACTCCTTTTGCATGAATCACTGCATTGATGTGCCAAGACATCCAGACGATCAGCCTGTGGCACTGCTGAGGTGTAATGGAAGCCCAGGTTGCTTTGATAAAGGCCTTCAACTTGTCTGCATTGTTGGGTCTGGTGTCTCTTATCTTCCTCTTGACAATACCTCAGAGATTCTCTATGGGATTTAGGTCAAGCGAGTTTGCGGGAGCTGTGTGAGATGTATACAGCAACCTGGAGGAAGCCAGAACCCAGCGGGGAGAGAGGTAGATGTGTGCTGACAGTGTGAGACAGTAGAAGCTGAGCTGTTGAATGAGTAGGTTCTAGGGGCTCTGGCTCAGTTAGCCACAAAGCAGGCCATAGACTTGGCTAAATGCTGGAATAGGAGATACCAAGGCTGGTTTACTGACAGGGACAGAGGCCAGCAGGTGAACCATGCAGTGCATACCGCAGATTACAAGGGAGTCCTGAGAGGACCTAGTGAGGGCTGTCAGCCAGAGTAAGACACACGTGCAGGCAGCAATGGTGAGCGTAGCATTCCCCAGAACAGGGAATATACACTCACCGGCCACTTTATTAGGTACACCATGCTAGTAACGGGTTGGACCCCCTTTTGCCTTCAGAACTGCCTCAATTCTTCGTGGCATAGATTCAACAAGGTGCTGGAAGCATTCCTCAGAGATTTTGGTCCATATTGACATGATGGCATCACACAGTTGCCGCAGATTTGTCGGCTGCACATCCATGATGCGAATCTCCCGTTCCACCACATCCCAAAGATGCTCTATTGGATTGAGATCTGGTGACTGTGGAGGCCATTTGAGTACAGTGAACTCATTGTCATGTTCAAGAAACCAGTCTGAGATGATTCCAGCTTTATGACATGGCGCATTATCCTGCTGAAAGTAGCCATCAGATGTTGGGTACATTGTGGTCATAAAGGGATGGACATGGTCAGCAACAATACTCAGGTAGGCTGTGGCGTTGCAACGATGCTCAATTGGTACCAAGGGGCCCAAAGAGTGCCAAGAAAATATTCCCCACACCATGACACCACCACCACCAGCTTGAACCGTTGATACAAGGCAGGATGGATCCATGCTTTCATGTTGTTGACGCCAAATTCTGACCCTACCATCCGAATGTCGCAGCAGAAATCGAGACTCATCAGACCAGGCAACGTTTTTCCAATTTTCTACTGTCCAATTTCGATGAGCTTGTGCAAATTGTAGCCTCAGTTTCCTGTTCTTAGCTGAAAGGAGTGGCACCCGGTGTGGTCTTCTGCTGCTGTAGCCCATCTGCCTCAAAGTTCGATGTACTGTGCGTTCAGAGATGCTCTTCTGCCTACCTTGGTTGTAACGGGTGGCAATTTGAGTCACTGTTGCCTTTCTATCAGCTCGAACCAGTCTGCCCATTCTCCTCTGACCTCTGGCATCAACAAGGCATTTCCGCCCACAGAACTGCCGCTCACTGGATGTTTTTTCTTTTTCAGACCATTCTCTGTAAACCCTAGAGATGGTTGTGCGTGAAAATCCCAGTAGATCAGCAGTTTCTGAAATACTCAGACCAGCCCTTCTGGCACCAACAACCATGCCACGTTCAAAGGCACTCAAATCACCTTTCTTCCCCATACTGATGCTCGGTTTGAACTGCAGGAGATTGTCTTGACCATGTCTACATGCCTAAATGCACTGAGTTGCCGCCATGTGATTGGCTGATTAGAAATTAAGTGTTAACGAGCAGTTGGACAGGTGTACCTAATAAAGTGGCCGGTGAGTGTATGTTGTTTAAGTTTGTTAGACACTGTCATTTCAGAATCAGCTCCCAGTGTCTTAGTTGTTGTTAAAGAAACATTGTTCACCCTGAGAGGCAACGTGTCAGGGAGAGGGAGACTCCACTTACACAGGTATGCAGATGAAGACAGGGTAAATGTCTGATTATTGTAAACCATGAAAGAAGGCGTGTAAGGGAGAGGGAGACTCCTCTTACACAGGCATGCAGCCGAAAACAGGGTAAATGTCTGATTATTGTAAACCCTGAGAAACTACGTGTGAGAGAGAGTGAGACTCCCCTTATACAGGAGTGTGGCTGAAGACATCGTAAATGTCTGAATATTGTAAACCTTGAGAGACAATGTGTGAGGGAGAGGGAGACTCCCTTACACAGGCAAGCAGCTGAAAATGGGGTAAATGTCTGATTATTGTAAACCTTGAGAGACTACGTGTGAGAGAGAGGGAGACTCCCCTTACACAGACATGCAGCTGAAGACGGGGTAAATGTCTGATTATTGTAAACCCTGAGAGACTAGGTGTAAAGAAAAGGGAGACTCCCCTTCCCCAGGCATGCAGATGAAGACGAGGCAAATGTCTTGTCTGAAATGTCTATTGTAAACTCTGAGAGGCTAAGTGTGAGAGAGAGGGAGACTCCCCTTATACAGGCGTGTTGCTGAAGACAGGTTAAATGTCTGACTATTGTAAACCCTGAGAGACTACGTGTGAGGGAGACTCCCCTTACACAGGAGTGTGACTGAAGATGGTAAATGTCTGATTATTGAAAATCCTGAAAGACTAGGTGTAAGGGAGAGGGAGACTCCCCTTACACAGGCATGCAGCTGAAGACAGGGTAAATGTCTGATTATTGTAAACCCGGAGGTATTTGTCAAATATTACTTTCCTCTGTTCTACGTGTTATCTGTTATTTATGGCAAGTTTTACAGTAAAAGCCTATCTTAAGGGACAAACGCTTTCAGTTTCCTGCACGTGTCCTGTGGTTTACACCTTCAGCTGTCAAATGCACATGCAACAGGTCAGCCAGTTTCATAGGTACAAATCTGCTGACAGATGCCCTTTGTGTTCACCATGTGGGAAAAGTAATAGGCCGATTTTCATATTTTACTTTCAGCATTCCAATACCCATAACCTACAAAAGGTTAGCCTAGGCCAGTGACGTCACGTTCATCGGTCATGCTATTTACGGCCAGTTTTACAGTAAAATGCTATCTTAAGGAAAAACTGCTTCCAGTTGCAATTGAACTGATAGCTGCACTACAGAAACAAGAAGAACAGCAAGCTGCATCCTTCACCAATGCTAAACCAGTGATACGTGACCAATATATTCTGGGTCTCAGAAGCCAACTATTGAGAAGGACCCTTAGAGAAAGACCGAAATTGGAGCCGTAGGTGACCTTAGATGGAATACTTTAAGAGGCCATTATGCTAGTAAGGAGGAGCAGACAAAAACGTCAATGGCGGCCTTATGGGTAGAGACTGCTCCTGATAAAGTGAGCAACTTAGAGGCTAGGATGGCTTCACTAGAGGAAGAAATTAAAGGGATACTTGTCGCATTGAATACACGAGAGGAACAGGTAGTTACGCTCATCCAAAACAACTAGCCACCCGGACTGACAAGGTGACAGTTCGGCCGGAGATCTCGATCTGTAGAGAGAGGATGTTGGACTTGCCACCAGGAAGGTCAAGGTAAATCACACGAGACACCATTGTGTGCCCCAACATAGAAGCTATAGATTTAGTAGGAGAGAGCCCAGTCGTCAAAGCTAATTTAAATGGAGTTGAACTGTCCTATATGATTGATGCTGGGTCTTAGGTCACCACCATTATTGTCCTGCCTTTGAGGTCCACTTCCCAGCTGCTGTTTGTCGATGGGTTGCACACTGGTTCAGGTTAAAGGGTGCCAGCAACTTTCACATTAGACAAACTAAGGTTATATGTGCAGTCACTGAGGTTTGGGGCTGGACCATGAAAGAGAAGGGGTTGGTGGTGGTGGTAGAGGATATTATGAACCCTGGTGTACCTGCAGTCTTGTCCATGCTGCAGGAGCTCGACAGGTTGGTTGAGCAAGAGCTGGGACCCATGTACTGGAAGGGGGTCCCAAACCAGAAACCTCACAGATAGCCCTGTAGAAAACACTTAAACAGTGTAGGGAAAAGTGCAGGCTGCCCTTTCGGGACTGATGGGGATGGTGGGCTCAGTGAAGGTTCCTCCCTCTGTACCCCTAGTAGTACGGGCTGAGTATGAAGTTTTACTACCCCTCCTGGTAGGCACTAGCTTTCATATAATACAGAATTCTTTATTAGTCACCAAAATGCCAATCTAAATATGAGTAATCCCATCCCAATGCGTTTCAATGTGCCTGGAGCAGCAGCTCATCAGGGAGCAACTGTAACGGGAAGATACTCTTTAAAGTATGTGGGATTTTAATTCACAAGAAGTAAAAAAAATGTATAGAGAAAATAACCTATGGCAAGGATGTAATTTGTATTCAGGAATATTTTCTTGTCACCAGCAAATATCAGCCACAGACACAATATATATATATATATATATATATATATATATATATATATAATAAAGTACATGAATAACCTATGGCAAAGATACAGTTATGTATTGAGGAACATTTACTCCAATATAGTCTTGCCAACAACAGATATCAACTACGGACGTAATTCCAATCACATTAATCCATAAAATGTATGGTATAGTACTGTGATGGCTAACCTCCGGCTCTCCAGCTGTGGTAAAACTACGACACCCGAGATGTCCCCATGCTTGGCTGTTCTCAAAACTCCATAGAAATTAATGGAACATGTTTGATGTCATAGTTTCACCACAGCTGGAGTGTCGGAGGTTAGCCATCACTGGTACATATAGTTACATATTTAATTCTCCCTTTGTTATATTTTTTCATAAGCTTAGTGGTCCATCTGGACCTTTACTTGAGTGTATAAAGCAGTATGGCGTCCCTGATCACGTCTGCATGTAGGGGAATTGGTTGTTTCCATAGATTTAGTGCATCCCAGTCCTGAACTGATGGCTTGTGCCAAGGTAAGGTGGAGAGTCCCAAGTCGTCATTACTTCTCCTAAAAGGTTGTACCATCCCTGCACACGTATGTTGAATAGAAGGCGGGCTAGTCCCTGAGCCTGTCGGTGTCTGCTAAAGTTCACGGCAGGGCCAACGTGTGGAGCTGTAACTATGGTCAAGGACAATATATGTCCTTTACAGCCCACTGGGTAAATGTGGTTCCTGCCCAGCCACACCAGCAACTTGGCCAGGTGACTGCACTGTTCTCAAGCTGTGAGTCCTGTGCCAATGTTCTACTGTGCCTCCTCATCCTCCACCTTGTCCTCAGCCTCCGCTGCAAGCACGATTCGTAGTGCTACTAGAGCATAGCGCCTGTGCAGAGCATGGTGTTGTTAAGCTGTTCTGCAGCTGGTTTGCCTGGGCGAATGGAGTCACACCGGGGAGGAACTGCTCTGCGTCCTTCAAGAGGAAATCAAATCCTGGCCTTCTCCTCGCCAAATTAAAATCGGATCCTTGTCTCCGACAATGGAAGGAACATCGGGTTGGCACTGCGTTAAGGAGGGCTTACCTATGTGCCCTGCATGATGCATGGCTTTAATCTGGTTGTAAAGCCATTCCAGAAGTCTTCCACTCAACTGCAAGACATCCTGAAAATGGCCAGAAAACTACATGCACTTCAGCCACTCTTACATTGCAAAGCACACCCTCCATGAGCTGCAAAGGCAGAATGGTGTTCCCCAACATCGCCAGATATGCAACTTTTCCACCCTTTGGAACTCCATCCTCCGCATGTTGGACTATATGAGCAGAGAAAGGTCATAAACAATTTCTTCATGATGCACTCCCCTGGGTAACTTTGACATTAGCTATTGGCAGCTCATGCGTGACACCTGCTGTTTGCTCGGGCCTTTTGAGGAGGCTACTTTGTCAGTTGCCAGGACTACGGGATGAACAAAGTCATTCTACTCCTTCACGTCCTGGAGCAAATGCTGATAAATCTGGCTGGACAGGAGACATGGCGCCTACATTTGACGGTCACCTGAGCCCTGTGGGGGCTGAGCTGGAGGAGGAGGATGACATTCACGCACAAGCAATGTATACAGAAATTGGTGTTTTTTCTGCACACGTAACAGAAGAGAAACAGAAGGAGCTGGAGGGGGGTGAGGAAGACCAGGCAGATGACCCTGATACACTGTGGCAGTATGCAGTTGAGATGGAGGCAGGGAGTCCCTCCTTGCGCAAATGGCCAGATGCATGCTGAGATGCTTTCGTACTCACAGCTGTCTTATAACTACTGGCTGTCCACCATGTTAGACCCTCGCTTCTGCTACACTAAGGGGAGGATAAACTTAGCTACTATCGAGGCATCGTATGTAGCCAGTTGGCCGCTGCCTATGTACACCATTGCCCATCTTCACGAAGGTCTGACTGGGGGCCCCTCTGTGCTCACGTCACTGCCATGGCTGCTGGAGGGGGTGTGGGTGGGGGCAGGAGCAGAACCAGCTCCATCAGCAGCAACTTAAGTCTGGAGTCTCTAGTTTTCTTCACCCTCCTACTGAAGAAATCACCCACCAGCAGCAGCAGCAAGACATGGAGCAGAACCTGAACCAGTAGGTGGTGGCATACTTGGACTGCAACTGCACCCTGCCACCCGACATCCAAGATCCCTTGGACTACTGGGCAGCCAAACTTGATTTGTGGCTGCAATTGGCCATGTTTGCCCTGTCTGGACAGTATTGTGGCATCATAGTGTTTAGTGTTGGCTGGGAGCATAGTTACTCTAAGTATAACTCGCCTTTCCACCCAAAAAAAACTTACCTTTTTGAAGATGAATCAGGCATGGATCAGCCAGGATTTCCACACGCCAGTGCCTGATGCATCAGAATAGATCATTCTGGATGCCACACCCAAACATTATGAAAAGAGACCCCTTTCTTCTGGCCACTTGCTTCACCCACTATTCTGATGCTGCCACCAGCCTGTTGCTACACACCTGCTGCCTCTGCTGCCATGTTCTCCTACTGCCACCCACCATCTTGCGCTGTTACTGCCACTGCTTTTGCCCCCCACCTCACCACTCTGTGACTTACCACTATGCTAACTCCTCATGTGTTTACCACTCTCACCACTCCTCTGTGACTGGACCACTAGGGTGACTCCTCATGCGGTTGCCACCCCACCACTCTGTGACTGACCACTATGTTAACTTCTCATGCATTTGCCACCCTCACCACTCTGTGACTGACCACTATGTTAACTCCTCATGCGGTTGCCACCCTCCCCAACCTGTGACTGGGCCACTGTGTTGACTCCTCATGTATTTGACACCCTCACCACTCTGTGACTGGACCAATATGTTGACTTCTCATGTGGTTGCTACCTTACCACCCTGTGACTTTCCACTATGTTGACTCCTCATGCGGTTGCCACCTCACCAATCTGTGACTGGGCTACTGTGTTGACTCCTCATGCGTTTGCCACCCTCACCACTCTGTGACTGAGCCATTGTGTTGATGCCTCAAGCGGTTGCCACCTCACCACTCTGTGACTAACCACTATGTTGACTCCTCATGCGGTTGACACCTCACCACTCTGTGGCCATTGTGTTAACTCCTTATGCAGTTGCCACCCTTGCCATAATGTAACTGGGCAACTGTGTTAACTACTCATGCGTTTGCCACCCTCTCCACTCTACGACGGGGCCACTGTTGTCACTGTTGACCTTGTTGACATCACTATTTATTTTACCCTTCTTCTGATGTGCCAGAAAGATAGAAACATGAGAAACACAGTGGAGTCTTTGGAGCATCTGTAAGGCCTGTATCACATGGTCCCTCTTTTGCATCAGGATATGTTCATGATTTGGAAGTCAAAATCAGGAGTGGGTACAAAACTCAGAAGACTTGCAAATTTCCAATCATGTGTCATATCTGTTTTGCATCCACCCCTGTTTTTGTTTTTTGGCCTTAGCAATTCTGATGGATTACTGACCAAATGCTGTCCATGTATAGGCGGATGCTCAAAAGACAGGATCAGTTTTTTTGAGGTTGTTCTTATGACGGATCAAAAGAAGGTAAAAAAAAAAGTGATGTCAACACACACTTACTGCTGACACCCTCTTCACTCTGTCATGGAAACACTACTTGTTTCAGCATTTAACAGAACAGGTTCCGTAGAAATCTATGTGGAATTAGCTGACGACAGTGTAAAAGGTCACAGGCCAGGAGACCAAAGAATGCCCAACCTGTGCGGACTGTCCTCTTACGTCTACAAAGACGAAGAGGGATCGCACCTGGGCGTCTGTTGCAGCCAAGGCTCCAGCCAGCAGGAAATCCACCCCAGCTTCAGCTCCGGCGGTGACAGAGCCCAAGCAGAAGCCATCTAAGAAGGAAGGTAAGCTGACACCTGCCCCTGGCCATGATCCCAAGTCCTCTACTCCCTGCCCAACTGCCTAACACTTTCCCCCCACCACCACTACTGAGGCTATCCAAATCCACCTGCCTATTACCTCAGTGGCACCTCCCCTCTCCCAAGCCCAACCCGCTTCTTTCCCCCGCTGTAACAGCACTAACTCTCCCCCTTCAGCTGCTACAGTCCCCACTATGGAGGTTTTTCCCACTCCCTTCCTCCCAGGTGTCCAGCCAAGAAAGAGGAAGGAGAGGGACAGCCCTGTTGCCAACCACTCCAAGAAGAAGTTTCTCGAGATAGAGGAAGATCCCCTTTCATGTGAAGAGGAGATGGACCAGTTCGCAGAGGAACTGGTGGCCAGGACCTCCAGACCTCTGCACTCATCGAGGAGCTCAATGGCCAGTGCCTGCTGCTGACGGGGAAACCCACAGACAGCAGGCAAGAAGAAGAGAAGCCGCCGGACGACCAGATCGGTAACTAAGCTGTATCATTCCCACTAACCTGTTTCTTTCTCCTTCATGATGGGAAATTTTAACCTTTTTTCCATTAATGTTAGGATTATTAGGGATAGGTCTAGGTGCCAGACGGTGCTAGCTTTTCTTTCCCTTCAGGTCGCCGATGTGTACATGCTGCAGGAGTGTGCTCTGACCCCCTCTACGTTTTACAATCATCTGGCCAGGCTGTGGTCCCATGGCCCGTCCTATTGGTCCGGTGGGGGTGACTGTAAGTCACCTGGGGTTTCCATCCTCCTCAGGGGAAGCTCTTTTACACTTGACTCTGTCCTGGAGCTTGTCCGCGGCATGCTTGTTGTCTGTGCTGTCTATAGAGCTGGTACGTGCACACTAAATGCGCCATCTCCTCATACAGCTGACGATAGGTCATCAATATTAAAAGCCCAGACAACCCATTCAGGCATCAAGCCTCAATAATCTGTTTACATATATTTAGTTTCCACATGGTTGGAATTTAAATTTTTTTGGGGACTGTTAAATGTAATAAAATTAGTATATATTTGTGAGTACTACAAGACAAAAGGTATAGCAGCAATCTACTAGTGTGTATTAACGAGAAAATGGGCGTCAAGACTCAATCGTCAGTTTATGTATAAAGCATTAGTACGGCCTCATCTGGAATATGCTGTTCAGTTCTGGGCTCCGGTTTATAGGAAGGATGTCCTGGAGCTGGAAAGGGTGCAGAGACGGGCAACTAAACTGATAAGGGGCATAGAGCATCTTAGCTATGAAGAAAGATTGAAGGAGTTAAACTTGTTTAGTCTTGAGAAGAGACGTATAAGGGGGGACATGATCAACCTGTATAAGTATGTAAATGGCCCATACAAAAAATATGGTGAAAAATAGAGATGAGCGAGCATACTCGTCCGAGCTTGGTGCTCGTTCGAGTATTAGGGTACTCGTAAGTGCTCGCTGCTCGGACGAGTATCTCGCCATGCTCGAGGAAATGGCAACTTCTGCATCGTGCATTTTTGGCGCCTATAAACTCAGCCAATCACAAGCCAGGAGACTCTGCGGTACACCCAGCATCACGTGGGGCCCTTACATGTCGATACCAGGGGTTGGCTGGCCTGATCAGGTGACCCTGGAATATACTAGTGACTGGCCGCGGTGCTTGGCTCAGATGCTGTCTGGATGTCGTTAGGGATAGAGCTGCTGCGTTTCAGGGAGAGTGTTAGGGCCTGCATTTAGTTCTCTGTTAGGCAGGAATCTCCCACAAAGAACCCAACAGCCCTTCTAAGGGCTACAAGACATTTTTTTTTGTCTCCTGGCTTGGCTGGCTGGCACTAGTAGTGCAGCTATCGCCATATATAACCCCCTTTTTTTTTAATGTTATATCTCAGTGATACAAATCCATTTCACACAGCAGTGTGGAACCATTCTGTGTGTCACAGTTCAGCTGTCCACTCACTCCAATCCGTATTTTCTGTCCAGGTGACACTTTCTGTACGTCACCGAATACAACCAGGTCTTTTGCTCTCACGTATATAGCTTGATCCCAAAAATCTCTGTGCGACATTTGTCTGGGTCGCAGTCAAAATAGCCACCATTAACAGGGTGTGAGTTAGGTCTATGATAGTTTCTGCACGTCACGTTCCAAAAAAAACAAAACTACAAAAAAAATATATTAAAAAAAATATATAAAAAAAATAGTTTTTTTGTTGTTTTAGCTCAGTGATACAAATCCATTTCACACAGCAGTGTGGAACCATTCTGTGTGTCACAGTTCAGCTGTCCACTCACTCCAATCCGTATTTTCTGTCCAGGTGACACTTTCTGTACGTCACGTAATCCAACCAGGTCTTTTGCTCTCACGTATATAGCTTGATCCCAAAAATCTATGTGCGACATTTGTCTGGGTCGCAGTCAAAATAGCCACCATTAACAGGGTGTGAGTTAGGTCTACGATAGTTTCTGCACATCACGTTCCAAAAAAACCAAAACTACAAAAAAATATATAAAAAAAAATAGTTTTTTTGTTGCTTTAGCTCAGCGATACAAATCCATTTCACACAGCAGTGTGGAACCATTCTGTGTGTCACAGTTCAGCTGTCCACTCACTCCAATCCGTATTTTCTGTCCAGGTGACACTTTCTGTACGTCACGTAATCCAAC
>ONZH01020656.1:0-37343 GCA_900303285.1 Rhinella marina | reverse complement strand
AAAAGGGGGTCCAACCCGTTACTAGCATGGTGTACCTAATAAAGTGGCCGGTGAGTGTATATATATACATGCATGCCTGATTAAAGGGGCATGCATGCATATACATACATACACTCTAGGGCCAACACTTCCTTCTACAATAACCTTACATTTGTCAGTGTTAAACCTCATCTGCCACTTCTCTGCCCAAGCCTCCAGTCTATCCAGATCCATCTGTAGCAGTGTACTGTCCTCTTAAGTGTTAATTACTTTACACAGTTTATAGTGTTATCTGCAAAAATTGATATTTTACTGTGCAAGCCTTCTACAAGATCACTAATAAATATATTGAAGAGAATAGGGCCCAATACTGACCCCTGACCCCTTTGGTACCCCACTTGTGACAGTGACCCAATCTGAGTATGTACCGTTAATAACCTTCCTCTGTTTTCTATCACTGAGCCAGTTACTTACCGACATACAGACATTTTCTCCCAGTCCAAGCATTCTCATTTTATATACTAACCTTTTATGTGGTTCCGTGTCAAATGCTTTGGAGAAGTCCAGATATACGACATCCATTGATTTGCCACAGTCAAGTCTAGAACTTACCTCCTCATAGAAACTGATTAAATTGGTTTGACATGACGGATCCCTCATGAAGCCATGCTGTTATACGCATTTTAGCCAACACCGATTACTGGTTGTTCACCCTTCTCGACCCCGCTACAAAGAGAACTTCTCATCTCTTATTCCTCTGATGGAGAGGACTAAAAACAAAATGGTGCAATACCAGAAGGCCCTTGTGGAAAAATTGCTTCAAAAATTTCCAGCTGACAATGCTGGCAGCAGTGTACGTAGTTCCTTGGTCACCCGAGGAGGGGAGACAAGGGGAATACACAGCAGTTCCAACAAAGGCAGGACGACACTCTCCAAGGCCTGGAACAGTTTTATGACACCCCGCCAGCACCCTCACCCTGATAAGCGGCCTAGCGTCAAAATGAGGGAAAAGTTTTGGAAGATGGTGAAGGAGTACCAAGCTGACCGTGTCAACGTCCTCAGTGATCCCTCTGTGCCTTAAAATTATTGGGTGTCTAAGCTGGACACGTGGCATGAACTGGCGCTCTACACCTTGGAGGTGTTGGCCTGCCCTGCCGCCAGCGTTTTGTTGGAGCTGGTATTTAGTGCCGGTGGGGGCATAATAACTGATAAGCACATCCTTCTGTCAAATGAAAATGCTGACAGGTTAACGCTTATCAAAATGAACAAGGCCTGCATTGCCCCTGACTTCGCTACCCCACCAGAGGAAATCGGCTAAACATAAAGGAACTTTAAATGTGGCTTTTAGAGTGTATTGAATACACTGTATTGCCATGCACCCCTTCATCTTCCTCCATCATATCAAACTGCTTATTAGGCTGCCCTCAACATTCACCAGCAGGCCCTCACCCATCATTTTTGAGCCGGTCACCAGCAGGCCCTCACCCATAATGTTTTAGACGGTCAGATCAGCAGCAGGCCCTCACCCCTAATTTTTTAATCTAAAAAATGAACCTCACTGTGGTCCTCCTCCTGACATGTTGACCTAACAAGAACCGGTCTTGCGCCACCCTGCAAACTGGGACATGAAGCTAGTTTTGGATGACTTTGTTTCTTGTGCTCTACCAGCAGACACAGTTTCACCGCGCCCAGAGCCATGGCCTCTGCGTGCACCATCAGCAGCACGCCCACTTCCCTGTCCCTTACTGCTCGCCTTGCTCATATTAAAATGCATATATGCAAGTTTGTCACAAGTACAGTAGCGCAGATTTTTTAAAAGTATATGAGCAGAAAAATTTCACCGAATGTCAGAAATATTTAGAATGCGCAAACGTTATGCAGCAGAAGCAGCGCAGGTAATGTCGCTGTCACCAACAGCAGGAAACATTTCACCGAATATCAGAAATATTTAGGAAACACAAACGTTATACAGCAGACACAGCGCAAGTAATGTCACCTTGATTAGCGGCAGAAAAAATTACACCGGATGTCAGGTATTTAGGATACAAAAACGTTATACTGCACACGCAGCACAGGTAATGTCACACCTGTGCTGCGTGTGCAGTATAACGTTTGTGTATTCCAAATACCTGACATCTGGTGTATTGTTTTCTGCCACTATTCAAGGCGACATTACCTGCACTGCATCTGCTGTACCACCTGCTCAGCGTGTGCATTATAATGTTTCTGTATCCTAAATACCTGAAATCCAGTGTCATTTTTTTATACAGCTAATCAAGGCAACATTACCTGTGCTGCGTGTGCATTATAATGTTTCTGTATCTTAAATACCTGACATCCAGTGTCATTTTTTGCTGCCGCTAATAAAGGCAATATTACCTGTGCTGCGTGTACATTATAACGTTTCTGTATCCTAAATATCTGACATCCAGTGTCATTTTTTTTCTGCCGCTAATCAAGGCGACATTATCTGTGCTGCGTATGCATTATAATGTTTCTGTATCTTAAATACCTGACATCCAGTGTCATTTCTTCTCCCGCTAATCAAGGCGACATTACCTGTGCTGCGTGTGCAGCATAACGTTTTTGTATCCTAAATGCCTGACATCCAGTGTATTTTTTTCTGCCGCTAAACAAGGCGACATTAGTAATTAGCGGCAGAAAAAAATACACTGGATTTCAGGTACTTAGGATGCAGAAACGTTATACTGCACACGCAGCACGGGTAATGTTGCCTTGATTAGCAGGAGAAAAAATGACACCGAATGTCAGGTATTTGGGACACACAAACATTATACTGCACACGCTGCGCAGGTGGTGTTAAGGTCAGGCAAACTTGCGCAATTTTTGCCCCAAAACAAAACAAAAATATTGCAGCCAGATATAACAATAGTCCTTACAAGGACTTTTGGTTCTTTTAAACAGAACAACTACCCCTGCCTAGCCAATTTCTATCCCTACTCTATCTGTCCCTCCTTGCGCAAACATTATACAGCAGACGCAGCGCAGGTAATGTCGCCTTGAATAGCAGCAGAAAACAATACACCGGATGTCAGGTATTTGGAATACACAAACATTATACAGCACACGCTGCGCAGGTGGTGTTTAGGTCAGGCAAACTTGCGCAAATATATTGCAGCCAGATATAAAAATAGTCCTTAAAAGGACTTTTGGGTCTTTTAAACAGAAAAACTAGCCCTGCCTAGACAATTTCTATCCCTACACTATCTGTCCCTCCTTGCAGCAGCTCTCCCTGACTCGGACTGAGCCGGGTCACATGTCACCGGGTGCTATATAGCACCCGATGACGCGTTCCCGGCCAGTCAATCACTGTAATGCTAGTAGCCAACATGGCTACGGTATTACAGTGAATGCCAGCACCTCCCCACACACTGATTGGCTGCGTAGCAACCAAGAAACATGCGGGGACGGGACTTGAGCATGGCGCTCGAGCACACATGGTGGTGTCGAGCACTGCCATGCTCGACCGAATACAGTATTCGGCCGAGCATGCTCGCTCAAGTCAACACTACAACTTATATTTTCTAAAGCAATAGACCTCAATTTACCCATTAGTCGTCCATGAGGGAAAGTATCAAACGCCTTTGCAAAGTCCAAAAACACGATGTCGACAGCCTTTCCACTGTCCAGGCTTCTGCTCACCTCCTCATAAAAACAAATCAGATTAGTTTGACAGCTTCTGTTCTTAGTAAAACCATGTTGGCTATCACTTATTATATTATTGACAGTTACATAATCCTGTATGTAGTCCCGTAGAAGGCCCTCAAACATTTTTCCCACTATGGATGTTAAGCTAGTAAGCCAGTAGGTCTATAATTTCCTGGTGAAGACCTAGCACCCTTTTTGAAAATGGGCACCACATTTGCCTTGCGCCAGTCTTTTGGTACAATGCCTGTCATTAAATAATCTGTAAATATTATGAACAGAGGCAAAGCAATAACTGAACTGTGCTCTTTTAGAACTCTAGGGTGTAGTCCATATGGACCTGGAGCCTTGTTCTCCATTAATTTTTTTAGCATATTAAGGACTATATCTATAGTCAGCCAGGTAAGTATGTTTTTTTTAGGTATTTCCACCAGTGGCACCACCCTCATGAGATGCCCTCTCTTCTTTTGTATATACAGAGCTAAAAAACCCATTTAGGAGCTCTGTCTTCTCTCAATCCCCAGTGACCAACACCCCGTTACCATCATTTAGGGGTCCTACATATTCAGATGTTGGTTCATTTGCATTTATGTATTTGAAGAATGTTTTGGGGTTGTTCTTACTTTCTTTGGCCACCTGTATTTCATTGTGTATTTTCGCAGATTTTATTACAACATTACATAATTTATAGGGGTTATTACTTACACTGCCATAATGGGGTATCTCCGATTTTTAACCCTGAACACGATTAAACATTTATTATTTTTTAGCATCTTTTCTAAGTAGTGATTACTAGAGGGAAGAGTACTAGGAAGACTAGCCCTGATCTGATACACCCCAACAAGTTTGCAAGGTTGGCACAATTTCTCCCCCCCAGTCAGGGGAATGCCAGCTCCAGTAAGTAGGGGAGCAGGGCAGGTCTGACAGGTGCTAGTAGTGGTAGACTCAATTATTAGGGTTTCAGATAAGGCGATCTGTCACAAAGACCAGGATCGTCGAACAGTGTGTTGACTTCCTGGCGCTCGAGTTCGACATAACGTGGATCGAGTTGACAGATTACTGGCGAAGATCCAGCAGTCATGGTCCACATTGGAACTAATGACAAAGTTAGAGGTAGGTGGTAACAATGATTTTAGGTATTTAGGTCACAAGCTTAGGGCATGGACCTCAAAGGTACTGTTTTCTGAAATACCTCCTGTACCATGAGCCACACAAGAAAGGCAGCGGAAGATTAGGGAGGTTAACAATGGCTGAAATACTGGTGTAGGAAGGAGGGGTTTGTTTTCCTATAGAATTGGGCTGGCTTCTCTGTCGGCTACAGGTTCTATCGTAAGGATGAGCTGCACCTCAATGGGTAAGGTTCAGCTTTTTTGGGGGAAAAGATGGCTAGAAGGTTGGAGGAGTGTTTAAACTAGGGACTGTGGAGGAGGGTAATTACATTATAGGAGGGAAAGATAGTGCAGATGGAGACCTGGGGCAAGATAATGAAACTAGAGAAGGAAAGGAAGGAGGAACTAGAACAGTTCATAACGACAGGTATAGGGTCGGAAATTTTTTAAAAAAAACCTCTTAGACTACTTTCACACTTGCATTTTTGCCTGATCCAGAAGGGATCAGCAAAAACGCTTCAGTTACTGATAATACAACCATCTGCATTGTATTATCTTTAACATAGCAATGATCCGTTTTCTATTGTGTCTGAGAAAACTGATCTGTCCCCATTGACTTGCATTGTGGGTCATGCTGGTTTTGCTCCGCATCCCATGACGGAACGAAAACCGCAGCTTCTTGCTGTTTGCCCTCTGGTATGGGAACACAACCAAATGGAACGGAATGCATTTTGGAGCATTCTGTTCTTTTCAGTTATGTTTTGTCCCCATTGACAATGAATTGGGACAAAAACGGAAGCATTTTTCTCCAGCATTGAGATCCTATGAAGGATCTCAATACCTGAAAATGAAAATGCAAGTGTTAAAGTAGCCTTAATTGTATGTAACGTCATTTTGTGACACACATTTCAGGACATGTTGAGATAAGTGATCAGTTAAGTGTGGACACATCTGTACACTAATGCAGACGCCTGACTAATAAAACTAGTGAACTGGAAGTAGTAATAACTGTGGAGAACTATGAGATAGTGGGAATAACTGAGACATGGCTGGATGATAGCTATGACTGGGCACTTAACATACAGGGTTACAGTCTGTTTAGAAAAGATTGTCAAAACCAGAGAGGGGGAGGGGTCTGCCTTTATGTTGTTGCTGCAATTTAGGACAAGTCCAAAATTAGGAGACTTCACTTGTCTGTGGAATTCAAATTATGTTAATAAGTTTCCCCCAGGTGCCAGGGGATGTGGCCAGCCTAAGAATCGTATACCCTGACAACAATCTGCTGGTCAAACGCTTCTCTCCAGAGAGCCAATTTTATTAGATGTACATGGTGGATTTAGCTACCCCCCTTTAGCCATCAATTTTAATATATCCAATCACAATCATACAAGTATACATTAAACAACGAATTAAAAGATGGTAATGGCGGCTAATGACACGTACACACATGCATTACTCATCTATCTAGAAAATTCTATGTGCATATATCAAGTTCTGCAAGTTTCTCTTTTCACATGGACTAGCTAACTTCCTATAAAAATATCAAGTGATCATGACTCATATTTATTTTTAAGCATAAAGTGGCATCTAATGGAGATTAATAAAGAAGATGGTGACTATTTGATAATGAAATACAACTTAGCTCAATTTTGTTCATCAACTACTTAATTTCTTTCACAATGTAAAGTCCTGTCTACTGCTGACTCTCCGGGAAGATATAAGTGAGGGACATGAACATGTGAAGTCACTGTGGGTAGAAATACATGGAGGCAAAAACAATAATAAAATGCAGATAGAAGTTTATTATAAGCCACCTAATATACCAGAGTCCACAGAAAATCTACTACTAAACGAGATAGATGAGGCAGAAAATTATAATGAAGTCCTTATTATGGGGGACTTCGGCTACCCAGATATATACTGGGAAACTAAAACCTGTAAATTTCATAAAGGAAACAGGTTCTTGGCAATAACCAAAGGCAATTACCTTTCCCAACAGGATCAGGACCCCAACTAGAAGGATGGCCATACTGGACTTGAACAACATATGTGCAGGTTGAGGGACACCTGGGAAATAGTGACCATAAAATAATAACCTTCCAATTGTCATTCAAAAGAGTGTTTCTTCAGGGAGGCACAAAAATACCAAACTTCAAGAAAAGAAAAAAATTTACCAACTAAGAGAGGTCATTGGCCTAACTAACTGGGACAAAGTCCTCGAAAATAAAAATACAGCCACAAAATAGGATATTTTTAAAAGCATTCTAAACGCTAATTGTGAGAGGTACATACATATGGGAATAAGGAATTAAGGAACAAGAAAAAACAGTGGATAAATAGAATTGTAAAGAAAGCAATACAGTGGGGAAAAAGTATTTAGTCAGCCACCAATTGTGCAAGTTCTCCCACTTAAAAACATGAGAGAGGCCTGTAATTGACATCATAAATAGACCTCAACTATGAGAGACAAAATGAGAAAACAAATCCAGAAAATCACATTGTATGATTTTTAAAGAATTCATTTGCAAATTATGGTGGAAAATAAGTATTTTGTCACCTACAAACAAGCAAGATTTCTGGCTCTCACAGACCTGTAACTTCTTCTTCAAGAGGCTCCTCTGTCCTCCACTTATTACCTGTAGTAATGGCACCTGTTTGAACTTGTTATCAGTATAAAAGACACAACCTTACAAAGTCACACTCCAAACTCCGCTATGGTGAAGACCAAAGAGCTGTTGAAGGACACCAGAAACAAAATTGTAGACCTACACCAGGCTGGGAAGACTGAATCTGCAATAGGCAAGCAGAAAGAAATCAATTGTGGGAGCAATAATTATAAAATGGAAGACATACAAGACCTCTGATAATCTCTCTCGATCAGGGGCTCCACGCAAGATCTCATCCCGTGGGGTCAAAATGATCGCAAGAACTGTGAGCAAAAATCCCAGAAACACATGGGGACACCTAGTGAATGACCTGCAGAAAGCTGGGACCAACGTAACAAAGGCTACCGTCAGTAACACACTACGCCGCCAGGGACTCAGATCCTGCAGTGCCAGACGTGTCCCCCTGCTTAAGCCAGTACATATCCGGGCCCGTCTGAAGTTTGCTAGAGAGCATTTGGATGTTCCAGAAGAGTATTGGGAGAATGTCATATGGTCAGATGAAACCAAAGTAGAACTGTTTTGTAGAAACACAACTCGTCGTGGTTGGAGGAGAGTGAATGCTGAGTTGCATCCAAAGAACACCAGACCTACTGTGAAGCATGGGTGTGGCAACATCATGCTTTTGGGTTGTTTCTCTGCAAAGGGACCAGGACGACTGATCCGTTTACATGAAAGAATGAATGGGGCCATGTATCGTGAGATTTTGAGTGCAAACCTCATTCCATCAGCAAGGGCATTGAAGATGAAAAGTGGCTGGGTCTTTCAGCATGACAATGATTGCCAGGGCAACGAAGGAGTGGCTTCGTATAAAGCATTTTAAGGTCCTGGAGTGGCCTCGCCAGTCTCCAGATCTCAACCCTATAGAAAACCTTTGGAGGGAGTTGAAAGTCCGTTTTGCCCAGCGACAGCCCCAAAACATCACTGCTCTAGAGGAGATCTGCATGGAGGAATGGGCCAACATACCATCAACAGTGTGTGCCAACCTTTTGAAGACTTACAGAAAACGTTTGACCTCTGTCATTGCCAACAAAGGATATATAACAAAGTATTAAGATGAACTTTTGTTATTGACCAAATACTTATTTTCCACCATAATTTGCAAATAAATTCTTTAAAAATCAGACAATGTGATTTTCTGGATTTGTTTTCTCATTTTGTCTCTCATAATTGAGGTCTACCTATGATGTCAATTACAGGTCTCTCTCATGTTTTTAAGTGGGAGAACTTGCACAATTGGTGGCTGACAAAATACTTTTTTCCCCACTGTAAATAACAAAAAGAAAGCATTTAAATCACTAGAACAGGAGGGTAGCAAGGAAGCATTGAAAAACTAGAATATGTAAAAGACAAATAAAAGCAGCCAAACTAGAGACAGAGTGATTCATTGCCAAAGAGAGTAAAACTAACCCCAAAATGTTCTTCAGTTATACAAATGGTGAAAAGTATAAATCTAAAGGTGTCAGCCCTTTACAGAATGATGAGGAGGGAGTTGCAGGTGGCGATGAGGAGAAAGCAAAGCTATTAAATATCTTTTATCTCCACTGTATTTATTGAGGAAAATAAACTGTCAGATGAATTGTAGAATGTAAAAGTAAATTCCCCAATAAAAGTGCCCTTTCTTACCCAGGAAGAAATACATCAGCTTCTTAAAGATTAAAAGAGACAAATCGCTGGGACAAGTTAGCATACACCCCCATATCCTTTGAGAATTAAGTGATGTCAAAGCCAGACCCTTATTTCTGATATTTAAGGACTCTATATTGACAGGGAGTGTTCCACAGGATTGGCGCTTTGCAAATGTGGTGCCAATATTCAAAAAGGGTTCAGAATAAGAGCCCAGAAACTATAGTCCGGTAAGTTTAACATCTGTCGTGGGTAAACTGTTTGAAGATTTGCTAAGAGATGCTATCTTGGAGTACCTCAATGAAAGTAAACAAATAACTCTATATCAGCATGGCTTTATGAGGGATCGGTCATGTCAAACTAATTTAATCAGTTTCTATGAGGTGGTAAGTTTTAGACTTGATCGTGCCGAATCAATGGATGTCATATATCGTGACTAGAGATGAGCGAATCGAAGCTGACAAAGTGGAATTCGTTAAGAATTTCATGGAAAATTCGATTTGCAACGAAAGCGAATTTCATAGCGATTCGTAGTAACAAATCTTTTTTTTTTTTTCTAAAATGGCCGCAAGCACATGGCATGACGTGGGGGAAGGATTTCTGGGACAAAGAAGTAAACACCCACAATGCGATCACATGCAGACATGTAGCCAATTAGCAGCCAGCCAGGTCCTGTTATGTCACAGCCCTATAAATAGCTCTGCAGCGCTGGAATCCGCCATTTGCAATTGATTTTAGACCAGAGACAGACGTCAGGAGAGATAGGGCAAGTGATAGAAAAACGTTGCTAAAGAAAAGAAATGAGGAGATCAGGGATAGATAATCTGAATTGCAGGGATAGGAGAGTGACGATTTCTAGACAGAATCCATAGGGGATTATCAGGCAGTGAAATCGCTATTCTGGTACACTGAGCAGCAGTGACTGGGCATTGGGGTTAGCCTGTTATACAGCACTGCACTCTGTTCTAAAGGCTGTTTTGGGGTGCTTTATTCAAAGAAGCACCACTAGTGTCCCTTGTTGTAATGCAGTAAAAGGGTCAGAGCCTTGTTTCGGGTACATTAAAAAAAATAATAATAAAAAAATAAAAATCTTTTGGTTTGTGTTTGGGGAAAAACATATATAATCCGTGATTGGCAGCTTGTAAATGTGAAAGAAATAGTTGCAGTGTTATTCGCCATACAAATAGACAAGCACCATATAGTGCTAACTTCTTCAATGTAGTTGAATTGCCAAAAAAACTGTGAATCTGTGTTTGTGGGTCATTTTAAATAACTATTTGCGGCGTTATTCGCCATCCAAACAGAAAAGCGTGATATTGTGGTAACGTAGTCCGTGAAGTTGAATTGCCAAAAAAACAGTGAATCCGTGTTTGTGGGATTGTTCGTTTTAAATAACTATTTGCGGCGTTATTCGCCATCCAAACAGAAAAGCGTGATATTGTGCTAACGTAGTCAGTGAAGTTGAATTGCCAAAATAACAGTGAATCCGTGTTTGTGGGGTTCTTCGTCTTAAATAACTATTTGCGGCGTTATTCGCCATCCAAACAGAAAAGCGTGATATTGTGGTAACGTAGTCAGTGAAGTTGAATTGCCAAAAAAAACAGTGAATCCGTGTTTGTGGGATTGTTCGTTTTAAATAACTATTTGCGGCGTTATTCGCCATCCAAACAGAAAAGCGTGATATTGTGCTAACGTAGTCCGTGAAGTTGAATTGCCAAAAAAACAGTGAATCCGTGTTTGTGGGATTGTTCGTTTTAAATAACTATTTGCGGCGTTATTCGCCATCCAAACAGAAAAGCGTGATATTGTGCTAACGTAGTCAGTGAAGTTGAATTGCCAAAATAACAGTGAATCCGTGTTTGTGGGGTTCTTCGTCTTAAATAACTATTTGCGGCGTTATTCGCCATCCAAACAGAAAAGCGTGATATTGTGGTAACGTAGTCCGTGAAGTTGAATTGCCAAAAAAACAGTGAATCCGTGTTTGTGGGATTGTTCGTTTTAAATAACTATTTGCGGCGTTATTCGCCATCCAAACAGAAAAGCGTGATATTGTGCTAACGTAGTCAGTGAAGTTGAATTGCCAAAAACACAGTGAATCCGTGTTTGTGAGGTTGTTCTTTTTAAATAACTATTTGCGGCGTTATTCGCCATCCAAACAGAAAAGCGTGATATTTTGCTAACGTAGTCAGTGAAGTTGAATTGCCAAAAAAACAGTGAATCCGTGTTTGTGGGGTTGTTCGTTTAAATAACTGTTTGCGGCGTTATTCGCTATCCAAACAGAAAAGCGTGATATTGTGCTAACGTAGTCCGTGAAGTTGAATTGCCAAAAAAACTGTGAATCCGTGTTTGTGGGGTTGTTCGTTTTAAATAACTATTTGCTGCGTTATTTGCCATCCAAACAGAAAAGCGTGATATTGTGCTAACGTAGTCAGTGAAGTTGAATTGCCAAAAAAACAGTGAATCCGTGTTTGTGGGGTTGTTCTTTTTAAATAACTATTTGCCGCTATATTCGCCATCCAAACAGAAAAGCGTGATATTGTGCTAACGTAGTCCGTGAAGTTGAATTGCCAAAAAAACTGTGAATCCGTGTTTGTGGGGTTGTTCGTTTTAAATAACTATTTGCTGCGTTATTTGCCATCCAAACAGAAAAGCGTGATATTGTGCTAACGTAGTCAGTGAAGTTGAATTGCCAAAAAAACAGTGAATCCGTGTTTGTGGGGTTGTTCTTTTTAAATAACTATTTGCCGCTATATTCGCCATCCAAACAGAAAAGCGTGATATTGTGCTAACGTAGTCCGTGAAGTTGAATTGCCAAAAAAACAGTGAATCCGTGTTTGTGGGGTTGTTCGTTTTAAATAACTATTTGCGGCGTTATTTGCCATCCAAACAGAAAAGCGTGATATTGTGCTAACGTAGTCAGTGAAGTTGAATTGCCAAAAAAAACAGTGAATCCGTGTTTGTGGGGTTGTTCTTTTTAAATAACTATTTGCTGCTTTATTCGCCATCCAAACAGAAAAGCGTGATATTGTACTAACGTAGTCAGTGAAGTTGAATTGCCAAAAAACCAGTGAATCCGTGTTTGTGGGGTTGTACGTTTTAAATAACTGTTTGCGGTGTTATTCGCCATCCAAACCGAAAAGCGTGATATTGTGCTAACGTAGTCAGTGAAATTGAATTGCCAAAAAAACCTGTGAATCCGTGTTTGTGGGGTGGTTCGTTTTAAATAACTATTTGCGGCGTTATTTGCCATCCAAACAGAAAAGCGTGATATTGTGCTAATGTAGTCAGTGAAGTTAAATTGCCAAAAAAACTGTGAATCCGTGTTTGTGGGGTTGTTCGTTTTAAATAACTATTTGCGGCATTATTTGCCGTCCAAACAGAAAAGCGTGATATTGTGCTAACGTAGTCAGTGAAGTTGAATTGCCCAAAATAATAGTTAAGACGTGGTTCTGGGCTCGTTCCTTTTAAATCGATAGTCGCAGCGTCAGTCGCTGTAAAAAAACAAAAAACAAAAAAGGTTATATTTTGGTTTGTGCTTTGGGCAAAAAAATTCAAACTTCCTCGGCGAAGTTGAATTGCCCAAAAAAGAGTTAAGACGTGGTTCTGGGCTCGTTCCTTTTAAATCGATAGTTGCAGCGTCAGTCGCTGTAAAAAAAGAAAAAAATACAAAAAAGGTTATATTTTGGGATGTGTTTTGGGGAAAAAAAAATCAAACTTCCTCGGCAAAGTTGAACTGGCCAAAAAACAGTTAATAGGTGTTTTTGCGGTTGTTCATTTTAACTTAGTATTTTTGGCGTCATTCGCCATCCAAACAGAAAAGCGTGATATTGTGCTAACGTAGTCAGTGAAGTTGAATGGCCCAAAAAAGAGTTAAGACGTGGTTCTGGGCGCGTTCCTTTTACACCGATAGTCGCAGCTTCAGTCGCTGTATAAACAAAGTGTATAGTGCTGTGCAGTAACCCATTGTACTGCAGTTCAGTAACCCATTGTTAACACACTGTGTAGGTGACGATATTTCTGAAAGAAATAGTTAAGCCGTTGTGCAAGGCAGTGAGCAAAGTATAATTTTTGGGGGTATTCTTCATTTTATTTTATTTTAAATTTTTTTATTAAACAGGATGTCAGACAGAGGGGTGACAGGCCCTTCACAGGGGAGGGGCAGTGGCACAAATGTTTCGGAACAGGCACAGATCTCAGCATAGGAAGAGGATGTGGCATTAGGGGTCACTCAGCAAGGCCACAGCTACCGGTGTCATCTAGTGGTCGTGTGTTGACCACCAACCCAGATGTTCTTGAATGGTTGACTCGGTCATCCGCTTCCTCCCGGATGACATCTGAAACCCCCAGCCAAGAGTCGGTGGGTTGGTCAGACACAACCCTTAGTTGGCATGGGCTTCGAGCAGCTCCAGTGCCCTCACCTGTCCTCAATCTGCCTCTGTCCTTTTCGGTTCCCTCAGCCAGAGAAGTACTATATGCTATGGGCTCTGCACCACTATACAGCGAGGACAAACTACTTGAGGACAGTCAGCAGCTACTTGGAAGCCAAGAGGTGGGGCAGAAATCCGCTCCTTCCAGTAGGCGGTCAAGTACTGATGAGGAGAGTGTAGTGGGAGGTGATGTTGAGAGCGGTCAGGCTTTGTACACCGAGACAGTTGAGGAGGACATTAGCGACGTGCAAACTGTAATTGATGATGATGTAGCCGATTGCACTTGGGAGCCGGGTAAAGCAAGGGCTTCATTATCATTATCATCATCTGCAGATGAGACTGACAGCTTGCGCGTCAGGCAGCGGTGCAGGCAGCAAGTCGGTAGTGTGGCCGTTAGTCAGCGGAGTGGCAACAGTGCGAGGTTAGGAGCCAAACGGACACGGGGTAGACCGCATTCTTCGCAGGTGCTTTCCAGGGGCTCAGCCAGGCAGCGGAGGTACCACTCAGTCAGGGCGGAGTGTTGGTGGTAAAATCTCCTACTCGGCGGTGTGGAAGTTTTTTGTTAAGACGCCTGAGGAGGTGAACATGGCTATATGTAGAATCTGTGGTCAGAAAGTTAAGCGTGGCCAGGGTGCTAATGTTGGCACCACGGCCCTGCGCCAACATATGCAGCATCACCACAAAGTGGCTTGGGAGAACCGTGGCTCAGATGTGGCGGTCCAGTTGGCAGCAGCAACAGCAGCATCACCCAGTGGCACACATCCCATTTCAGGCAGTCAAGGCTCCAGCACCTCTGCCGAAGGGAGCTGTCTGTCATTATCTACCGCTACAGATGCTCCTCTTCCTCCTCCTCTTATTCCTCGCCACTCATTACGGCAGAAGTCGTTCAGCGAGGCGATTGCAAAGAGACAGCAGTACGAGTCCAGCCATCCTACAGCGCAGAAGCTGACTGTGCTCCTGTCCAAGTTGCTTGTGCTGCAGTCCCTCCCTTTTCAACTGGTGGACTCTGCACCGTTCAGAGAACTGATGGCTTGTGTCGAGCCGAGGTGGAGAGTCCCAAGCCGTCATTTCTTTGCCAAAAAGTCAGTCCTAGCCCTGCACAAATATGTAGAAGAGAAGGTGGCCCAGTCCTTGAGCCTGTCAGTGTCTGCCAAAGTGCACGGCAGCGCCGACTTGTGGAGTTGTAACTACGGTCAAGGCCAGTACATGTCCTTTACGACCCACTGGGTCAATGTGCTTCCTGCCCAGCCACACGAGCAACTTGAACAGGTGATGCCACTTTCTCCTCCTTGTTGTCCAACTGCTGATCCTGCGCTAATGTCCGGCTCCTTCTCCACCACCTCAGCCTCCACTGCAGGGCCAAGTTATAGTGCCCCTCCAGCGTACCACATGTGCAGGGCACGGCGGTGTCATGCAGTTCTACGCCTGGTTTGCCTGAGCGAACAAAGTCACACAGGGGAGGAACTGCTCCACGTCATGAAAGAAGAAATTGATTGCTGGCTTTCTTCGCGACAACTAAAAATCAGAACAATGGTGATAGATAACGGAAAGAACATGGTGTATGCGCTGCGCCAAGGAGGGCTGAGCCATGCGCCCTGTATGGCGCACGTATTTAATCTGGTTGTCAAACGGTTCCTCAAGTCTTATACCCAACTGCAAAACATTCTAAAAATGGCCAGGAAACTTTGCATGCACTTCAGCCATTCCTACACCGCCAAGCACACCCTCCTTGAGCTGCAGCGGCAGAATGGCATCCCCCAACATAGGCTATGTGACGTTTCCACCCGTTGGATTTCTACCCTCCATATGTTGGACCGACTGTACGAACAGAGAAAGGCCATAAACGATTTCTTTATGATCCAAGCGGACAGGAGTACTCCCCTGTTTAATTTTGATGTCAGCCAGTGGCAGCTCATACGTGACACCTGCCGCTTGCTCAGGCCCTTTGAGGAGGCCACGTTATTTGTCAGTCGCCAGGACTACGGTATGAACAACGTCATTCCACTGCTTCATGTCCTGGAACAGATGCTGCAAAATCTTTCTGGTCTGGGGACTGGAGACGTGAAGACTGCATCTCATGGCCACATGAGTCCAGTGGGAGCTGCTACTGCTGTCACCTCCAGGCTATGTCACCATGCCACTCTGTGGCCTGATGCTGCTGTTGCCGCCTCCACACGCTGTGTTCTAGCTGCCTCTACCTCCCAAATTATGTAATTGTGCCACTCTGTGGCCCACTCATGCTGCTGCCGCTGCCTCCGCACGCTGTGTCCTAGCTGCCACTACCTCCAAATTATGTCATTGTGCCACTCTGTGGCCTACTCATGCTGCTACTGCCACCTCCACACGCTGTGTCCTAGCTGCCGCTAGGTCTAAATTATGTCATTGTGCCACTCTGTGGCCTAGTCATGCTGCTGCCGCTGCCTCCACACGCTGTGTCCTAGTTGCCGCTACCTCCAAATTACGTAATTGTGCTACTCTACAGTATGTTGCATTTAAATTTTTATGACTGCTGCTGCCTCTCCCAGGGTATGTCACTGTGCCAGTCTGTCTAATTAAAATTAGTACGACTCCTGCTGCCTCTCCCACTCTTTGGCCTTGAAATGTATTCGACTGCTGCCTCTTGCAGATGATGTTACTGTGCCCCTCGTTGGCCTAGTAAATGTATTCGACTGCTGCTGCCTCTTGCAGCTGCTGTTATAGTGCCAATCGGTGGCCCAGTAAATGTATTCGACTGCTGCTGCCTCTTGCAGCTGCTGTTACAGTGCCACTCGGTGGCCTAGTAAATGTATTCGACTGCTGCTGCCTCTTGCAGCTGCTGTTCCGGTGCCACTCATTTGCCTAGTAAATGTATTCGACTGCTGCCTCTTGCAGCTGCTGTTATGGTGCCACTCGTTGGCCTAGTAAATTTGTCCGACTGCTGCTGCCTCTTGCAGCTGCTGTTACGGTGCTACTCGTTGGCCTATTAAATTTGTCCGACTGCTGCTGCCTCTTGCAGCTGCTGTTACGGTGCCACTCGTTGGCCTAGTAAATTGATTAGAATTTTTTGGACCTTCTGCTCGGCAGCAGCATGTCACTCGTAAATTTGTGGTACGTTCTGTAGTCCTATTCCATTATTCATAGCTCAAGTACACAGGAAACCCTGTTTGTTTCGAACACTCGAATTTTTAAAAGTAAACGATTCCGGCCCCGGGACACTCAGCGATGAGCATGGGGGAGGCAAGAGGCAGGGGCTCCCACAGGTGGTAGCTCAGCTCCCTGCAGACCGCCAGCTCGATCTCAAGATGGAACTACGAGCTTTCTTGGCGTATTGTGTCAATACTGACATTTTGCCACAGTTAAGGCAAAGCTGGAGCCTTCACTGCACCTCCTCTGTCTTACGTTCCCGTCCGCTGGCATAACCAGCCCCGATACTGATAAGAACATATGCTACAGTTGATCTTAACCAAAAGGCTGAGAATTATTTTTTACGGTCTGCTCTTCAGGGTATGTCACCATGCCACTCTCCGGCCTGATGCTGCTGCCGCCGCCGCCGGCACATGCCGTCTCCTAGCTGCCGCTACGTCAAAATTAGGTAATTGTGCCACTCTGTGGTCTCCAAATTGTACTACTACTTCCACTGCTGCTGCCACTTCCAGGGTCTGTCATTCTGCCACTCTGTGGCCTACTCATGCTGCTGCCACCTGGCCACACTGTCGTCGTGCTGCTCTATAGTCTACTGATGCTGCTGCCACTGCCAAATTAATCTGTCCTGCAGGCCTTTCATTGAGATGCTAAAGTGCAAGGGATTACAATGAGTCAAACCTCCCACCGACTTGAGGCATTTGCGAATCACGTGCTGTTGTTCATCTCAAACCCTGTGGAAGCCCTCCCGGTTATTATTTCCGTTTTTTTTTCCCAAAAACTTTATTTGAAAAGCTTTTTGTTACATTCAAATGGAAGTGTAAAACAAAACCTCCAATAAAGGCATAATAGAAACAATCAACTAGGGTACATGTCACTATAAAAAGAAATATAGTTATTGTTTAACAGGTCATCTCTGATGCAGGTCGAGTGCTAGTAGCAGAGGTGGGGTGCCACCTGGTATCCACCAATGAGAGTTTTAGTAGTGGGGAGTGATGTTACTGAAGGGACCGTTGTGAGCCTCCCTTTCCCCAAGGTTCAGTTAACAGGTTTAAAAGGAGGGACATAGAGATAGGTTTGACTTTATGTCTCCCATTTACTATATTCCTCCCAGAATTCACAGAATAATACTTTGTTTCCTGTAAATTCCCCATTCTTTCCATAACTTGATCAATTTATGGTTGGCCCTCATCTCCCAAGAGGAGATGTCCTCGAATCTATAAATCTGATCAATCTTCATCTCCAATTGTTCTATTGAGGGTAGATCAGTGGAAAGCCAATATTTTGGAATCAAGGAGCGAGCTGCTATTATCAACTGCTTAAATAGTCTGGAGTTGGAGGTGGACCCCATACAATTAAATGAGTAGAGGCCTAAAAGGGCTATTTCAGGAGATGCCTGGTGCGCAGTACCACAGACCTGGCTCGAGATTTTGAAAATCCGATTCCACCATAGGACCACCTTATATGGAGGACAGGACCACCATATATGGAGGAAAGTGCCTCTGTCTTGGAGACATCTCCAGAATGTGTCAGAGTGAATAAAGGCACGTTATATCAGGGGTTTTGTACCATGATAACTTTGTATCCATTTTCCTGTATCCTGACATATCTGGATGCAATATGTGGGGAGGTAAGGATAGCTTCTATTTCAGTGTTTGTGAACTTGCAATTCAGGTCCCTTTCCCAGAGTCTAATGAAGGCTGGGTTTGTATTAGGAGGAGGGATTCTTATTCTGTTATATAACTGTGAGATCAGTTCGGGAGGGCTGGAAGTGTTACTAATCAGGTTTCGAACCAGACCTGGGGGTGAAGTAGGTCTTCCAAATCAACATGCTGAGAGATGTGTGCTCTTAAAAAATAAAGAGAGTTAAGATATGGTTGTTGGGTTTCAAACAGGTGACTTAGGGTATCTATACTAAGAATGTGAGAGTCTCGAAAGAGGTTTCTCACTGAAAAGGTCGTTGTTGACTGCTATAGAAGTGGATGCATTGGAGTACATTGTGTCGATTGCATGTAGGAAGGGTTTGGGGAAATGTCGTTTCGATAGGATCTTAGCATCTGTGTTTGGCATAATATACAGTATGTTGAACACTCTAGCCGTATTATCCATACCTTTTCTTCTGTTAACTAATCCAACTTGATCCCTGTGTATTAGTGAGGGTAGAATGATAGCCAATCTGTTTGCTAACATTTTAGCTAACAGCTTAAGGTCCACATTGAGGAGTGATATCGGTCTATAATTAGAGCATAATGTATGATGCCCTCTTTAGGTATCAGAGTGATAGAAGCTTTTGTCATTTCTCTGGACAAAGGTTTGTCCTCAAGTGTCAGGTTATAAACTGGGAGCAGATGTGGTACTAATAGGTGTTGAAAGGTGGAGTAATATTGGATCGGAAGGCTGTCAGGGCCTGGGCTTTTCCCTTTAGGGGATTGTTTTATGGCGCTGATAAGTTCCTCAGAGGTGAAGGGGCGGCAAGTTTTTGTTTATTAGAATCCGTTAGAGTGGGCAAGGTGATATTGTCCAAGAAAGGGCAGTTAACTAAGTCATTTCCTGTGCTATTGAATGCAGATTGGTCAGGATTAGAGTTGAGCGAACGTGCTCGTAACGAGCACTGTACTGCTCGGATCCCCTGTGTTTGCATTGGCGCAGGCATCCGGATCTGTCGGGTGAGGAGGACGGATCCAGATGGCTGCGCCCATGCGAGCGCAGGGGATCCGAGCAGTACAGTGCTCGTTACGAGCACGTTCGCTCAACTCTAGTCAGGATCTTAATTATACAGAGATTCATAAAAGTCTCTAAAGAGTGAGGCTATCTTTTTGGAGTCGTGCGTCAGACTGCCCTCGGGACCTTTTAATTGATGCACATTGTGAGGAATAAGGAATCATGATCCAGGTTAGCCATGATTTAATCATAGGAATCATGATCCATGTTAGGCATGACTTAATTACAGCCATCTGCTGGCAACTGGCAGATGGAGAAAACACCGCAGGGGTCCTGCCTTCAAACCAAGTCACTTGTATACAATTCACGCCTTGCCCAGTCACTACGGAACCAAAGCCCTTTTCATAGGAAGAGCCCTCAGCAGGGAGCTGTCAGCTTGTTAGCCATGATACCCACTTTCCAGACATATTGGAGCCAGGAATTAATAAAAAATTATGAACTGGCTGTTCATCACAAGCATAAGCCAATCATATATTCGTAAGAGGACAGAAAGGTACAGGTACATGTCCATAAGTTAGCGATCACATGTCAGGAAGCGTAGATACAGGGATCTCCAAGCAGGAACCTGATAAGTGTGACGTGTAGCTGGAACTCAGGTGGATCAGTTGGTACCAGAACCCTTTCCCTGTGACCTCCCAGTCTGGAGCTATGGGCCATAATGGTTTTGTGAGGCTTTTGCTACCAGAACTGGGACGGGGGGTTGACTCCTCTCAGGGGGAGGAGGGGAGTGGCTGGATGCAGGGTAAAAGGCCACAGAGAACAGAGGCCATTGTCTTTCTCTGAAGGGGGGGTCACCCTGAGCATGGTGTTTGGAGAGACCTTGGACAAGCTGCTAACATTACTGCCCCCCATGTGGTTACAGCCAGGCCTTACCTCAACCCAGAACTCATCTTAACTGATTATCCATCTCTCTGGTAACTGACTATTGTTCTGTTCAATTTTGTTGTACCATACCACTTATGTTGTTATGTACGTATTTGCATATCTGACCGCTGTATCCATTTGCTGTGTATATAGTTACATCTAGTGTGCCCTTAAGGCGATTTAACCCCTTCACGACCGCCCACGGTAAATCTACGTCGCTGCTTGCCGGGCTTTGTGCAGCAGCGACGTAGATTGTTTCTTCTTTGGGGGGACGATCAGGAGCCCCAGAATTTTTTATATTGTTAAAAATATGTTTATTATCCCCCCCCCTCAACATCATAATTTATGCCCATAAATTCAGGATGGCCGAGAGGGGAGGGGGGGACGGGGTGGACAGGAGAGCGGGCGGCAGTGCGATTTGAACCCGCGCTGCCTGTCTGCCTTCCCCGATGTTCAACTTCAGGATGGCCGAGCGGTTTGCAAGCAGAGTGTCAGCATACAGCTGATACTCTGCTTGAAACTGCTGACATCGGTGCTGGCACCAATGTCAGCCGTTTAACCCCTTCCATGCCGCGGTCCATAGGGAGCGCTGTATTGAAGGGGTTAACAGGGAGGGAGCTCCCTACCTCTCTCATCGGGTCGCTGCTGTGCCATGGCAGCAACCCGATGCTTGATGGGATCACAGAGGGAGGGAGCTCCCTCCCTCCTCCATCGGGACGCTGCTCTGCTGTGGCAGCGTCCCGATGGTTACCATGGCAACCAGACGCTTTCACAGGCGTTTGGCTTGCCATGGTATAGCTAAGCCTGATCAAGCTCCTGCTAAAGGCAGGAGTCTGATCAGGCTTACTATGAATGAAAATAAAGTGCAGTACACTATACAGTGTACTGCAGTGTGTTATACAGCCCTCAGACCCACTGGACTTGCAAGAACCAACTGGGTCTGAGTCAAAAAGTGTAAAAAAATAAATAAAGTGAAAAAAAGTAAAAAAAATAAAAAAAAGTGAAAAAAGTAAAAAAAAATTGTTTTACAACAAAATTAAAGTTTCAATTAAAAAAAAAAAAAAAAGCACACTTTTCCCAAAATAAAGTAAAAAAAATTGTAAAAAAAAGGGGAAAAAAGAAAAGTATACATATTAGGTATCGCCGCGTCCGTATCAACCGGCTCTATAAAAATATCACATCATCCACCCTGCCAGGTGAACGCAGTAAAAAAAAAAATAAATAAACCGTGCTAAAACAGCCATTTTTTGGTCACCTTCCCTCACAAAAAGTGTAATAGCAGGTGATCAAAAAGGCGTATTTAACCCAAAATGGTACCAATCAAACCGTCATCTTGTCCCGCAAAAATGATACCCTACCTGAGATAATCGCCCGAAAAATAAACAAAATATGGCTCTCAGAAAATGGCAACACAAAAAAAAGATTTTATTCTGTTCAAAAATAAATCTAATGTGTAAAACTTTCCAAAAATAAAAAAAGTTAGACATATTGGGAATCGCCACGTCCGTAACAACCTGCTCTATAAAAATATTACATGAGATGGCCCCCCAGGTGAATGCTGCAAAAAAAAACAAAAAAAAAACGATGCCAAAACAACCATTTTTTTCCCTCTTGTTTCACAAAAAGTGTAATAGCAGGCGATTAAAAAGGTGTATTTAACCCAAAATGGTACCAATCAAACCGTCATCTTGTCCCGCAAAAATGATACCCTACCTGAGACAATCGCCCCAAAAATAAAAAAATATGGCTCTCAGAAAATGGCAACACAAAAAAAAGATTTTATTCTGTTCAAAAATAAATCTAATGTGTAAAACTTTCCAAAGATAAAAAAGTTAGACATATTGGGTATCGGCATGTCCGTAACAACCTGTTCTATAAAAATATTACACGAGATGGCCCCCCAGGTGAATGCTGCAAAAAAAAAAAAAAAAACGATGCCAAAACAACCATTTTTTCCCTCTTGCCTCACAAAAAGTGTAATAGCAGGCGATCAAAAAGGCGTATTTAACCCAAAATGGTACCAATCAAACCATCATCTTGTCCTGCAAAAATGATACCCTACCTGAGACAATCGCCCAAAAAATAAAAAAAATATGGCTCTCAGAAAATGGCAACACAAAAAAAAGATTTTATTCTGTTCAAAAATAAATCTAATGTGTAAAACCTTCCAATAATAAAAAGTTAGACATATTGGGTATCGCCTGCGTCCGTAACAACCTGCTCTATAAAAATATTACGTGAGATGGCCCCCAGGTGAATGCTGCAAAAAAAAAACAAAAAAAACAATGCCAAAACAACCATTTTTTTCCCTCTTGCCTCACAAAAAGTGTAATAGCAGGCGATCAAAAAGGCGTATTTAACCCAAAATGGTACCAATCAAACCATCATCTTGTCCTGCAAAAATGATACCCTACCTGAGACAATCGCCCAAAAAATAAAAAAATATGGCTCTCAGAAAATTCACAGGCGTTTGGCTTGCCATGGTATAGCTAAGCCTGATCAAGCTCCTGCTAAAGGCAGGAGTCTGATCAGGCTTACTATGAATGAAAATACAGTGCAGTACACTATACAGTACTAAAAAAATAAATAAAGTGAAAAAAAGTAAAAAAAAAATAAAAAAAGTGAAAAAAGTAAAAAAAAATAGTTTTACAAAAAAATAAAAGTTTCAAGTAAAAAAAAAAAAAAGCACACTTTTCCCAAAATAAAGTAAAAAAAATTGTAAAAAAAAGGGGAAAAAAGAAAAGTATACATATTAGGTATCGCCGCGTCCGTATCAACCGGCTCTATAAAAATATCACATCATCCACCCTGCCAGGTGAACGCAGTAAAAAAAAAACAAAATAAACCGTGCTAAAACAGCCATTTTTTGGTCACCTTCCCTCACAAAAAGTGTAATAGCAGGTGATCAAAAAGGCGTATTTAACCCAAAATGGTACCAATCAAACCGTCATCTTGTCCCGCAAAAATGATACCCTACCTGAGACAATCGCCCGAAAAATAAACAAAATATGGCTCTCAGAAAATGGCAACACAAAAAAAAGATTTTATTCTGTTCAAAAATAAATCTAATGTGTAAAACTTTCCAAAAATAAAAAAGTTAGACATATTGGGTATCGCCACGTCCGTAACAACCTGCTCTATAAAAATATCACATGATTTGTGCCCTCAGGTGAATGCTGTAAAAAAAAAAAAAAAAACTATGCCAAAACAGCTATTTTTTTCACCTTGACTCACAAAAAGTGTAATACCAAGCAATCAAAAAGTCTTATGTACCCCAAAATGGTACCAATGAAAACATCACCTCATCCCGCAAAAAATAAGCCCCCACATAAGACAATAACTCAAAAAAATAAAAATCAATGGCTCCTGCAAACCAATCCATCAAAATCTGTTCTGCAAAATCCATATGGCACTCCTTCTGTTCTGAGTCCTGCCATGTGCCCCCACATCAGTTTACCACCACATATGGGGTGTTGCCATACTCAGGAGAAAATGGGGGAAAAACATATGGGGTGCTTTTCTCCTGTTAACCCTTGTGAAAATGAAAAATTTGGGGCTAAAGCAACATTTTATTGGAAGAAATGAAACTTTTCATTTTCAAAGCCAAGTGTTTCCAAATTCTGTAAAATGCTTAGGGGGTCAAAGTGGTCAGTACCCCCATTAATATATTCTTTGAAGGGTGTAGTTTCCAAAATGGGGTCACTTTTTGAGGGTTTCGACTGTAGGGGTACGTCAGGGTCTCTCAATTACAAAATGGTGCCTAAAAACCATTCTAGCAAAATCTGCCTCCAAAATCCGTATGGCGTTTCTTTCCTTCTGACCACTGCCACAAACCCATAGAGACGTTTACCACCACATATGGGGTATTTCTGTAAACTGCAGAATCAAAGTAATGTATATTGAGGTTTAGTTTGCTGTTAACCCTTGCTGTGTTGCAAGAAAAAAATTATTAACGTGAATAATTTACCAAAAAAGTGAAATTTTGAAATTTCACCTCTATTTTCCTTTAATTCTTGTGGAACACCTCAGGGGTTAACAAAGTTTGTAGCATCAGTTTTTTATAATTTGAGGGGTGTAGTTTCTAAAATGGGGTCATTTATTGGTGGTTTCCATTACTTAAGCCCTTCAAAATCACTTTATATCTGAATTGGTGCTTAAAAAATGGTTTTGGAAATTTTGTTGAAAATGTGAAAAAATACTTCTAAACTTCTATGCCTTCTAACGTCTGAAAAAAGTAAAATGACATTTATAAAATGATGCCAACATAAAGTAGACATATGGGGAATGTAAAATAATAACTATTTTTGGAGGTATTACTATGTATTTTGAAAGTAGAAAAATTGAAATTTGTAAATTTGCTAATTTTTCTAAACTTTTGCTAAATTTGGTATTTTTTTATAAATAAAAATGAAATATTTTGCCACAAATTTACTACTATCGTGAAGCACAATATGTGACAAGAAAACAATCTCAGAATGGCCTGGATAAGTAAAAGTGTTCTAAAGTTATTACCACATGAAGTGACACATGTCAGATTAGCAAAAAATGGCCTGGGCAGGAAGGTTTTAACTACCTTTCAGCATGAAAGGGTTAATATATAATTTAATCTTGTGCTGTTCTTGTATCTTGATCACGAATCCCCATGTCTGTGTCCTTGGTAATATTGTTATACGCTACCTAGGGTTGGCTGCTCACCCGATATAATCCGTTAACGGACCGGAATTATATAAAACGAGAGCTGGTGGCAGTACTACTGGGCTGATAGACTCGGTTTCGCTGGCGATAGCGAAAAGGGTGTCTCAGTCGGTCAGGATTGTGAGCGAGCATAGCGCCACGCAGGAATCATGTGGGCTACCCTCTCCCTTTCTGTGCCTTCCTATGTTCGCGTGGACAGGAGGCGTCTGTGAAAAACCGTGCCATACGTAACCTGACACACCAAGGGGGCGTGGAACGTCACGTGCTTGTAGTCAAAGACTGAACCGTAGCGCGTGATCCCCACGAAAGCACGCGCAAGGCGGGGCTGCGGGGTGCGGTTCATCACACACATTATTTCCATTTTTCAACATTTTGGTACATTATCTAACTTTAAAATCAACCCTTCTAAATCCCTAATCTTTAATGTTACACTATTGCAGCAAAGTAGCTTTATGTTCGAACACTCTACCCCGTTCAAGTGGATTTCCAAATCTATTAAGTTTCTGGGAGTCAACATTATACCAGAAGTGTCCTAGTTGTACCAAGCTAATTTTCAGGATTTCCCCAAACAGATAAACTCTATGTTATAAACATGGGATATCCCTTTTGTATCATGGTTTGGCCATAGGGCTTTAATAAAGACAGTGATACGTCCTGAAATACTATACCATATGCAGGTATTGCCAATTGCTATCTCTAACATATTTTTGTTACTAGGTGCTTGGGCTGATTGCTAGCTCTTGAGGATAGGATGGACATTCAGGCTGAAAATGCCATGTGTGAAGTCCCATTGAGAACAGTGTTACTCTCCACAACAACAGCTAACCGCTCACATTGTCTTACTAACAACATACTGTCCAGAAACACTTTAAAAATGTGGCACATAGGTGGGCTAGTGAAGATCCTGATGCCCAGTTCTCTTACACAAATGATAGATGCCCTTCTGGACTCTCCTCGTGCTTTTAGGGATACCTGGCTTAAAGGGGTATTAACTAGATCAGGGGTGCATAATAGTGATTATCGAACACTCAGGTGCTCGTACGCTCGGGTGCTCTGGCCGAGCACTCAGGAGTGTTCGACTGCTCGGCCGAGCACCCGAGCATAATTGAAGTCTATGGGAGTAAACCAGGCACCCCCCGCTCAGAAGAGCTGGGGGTGCCTGGTTTACAAAAGTGCCCCAAATTAAAAAAAAAAACACACAGACAGACACACAGAGACACTACTTACCTTCCCTGGCAGCTCCCTCCTCCTGTCCAGCAGGAAGACGGCGTGCAGAGTGGTAAGTTTTACCACAGCGCCACCTGCTAGACGGGAGGAATCCCTACAAAGAAGAAGCCTGAGGAGGTAAGTGGTTGGTGTTTGTTTGTTTTCTATTTTTCAGGATCGTGAATGCTGAGGACTACTTCGGATTCGTTGGATTACGTCGGACCAGCTTTTTTATTTTTTAAATAAAATGATCAAACAGGGGTCTGGGGGAGTATTTATTTCAATAACATATTTTATAAGTGTGTTTGTGTTTTTTTTTTACAACACTGCAGTTTTAGTAATCACGGCTATCTACAGACGGCCCTGATTACTAATACTCGGCTTAGTGCTTGCCGGATATAACCAGCAGCGGCAGCCTGGCACTACCAGGGTGGGAAGGGACACGGTTATTGGCCCTTCCCAGCCTAACAGTAACAGCCTGCCGCTGCCCCAGAACCGGACCCTAAATTTAGAAGGTCCGGTCCTGCGGGTACCCGGCTCTTCCCGACACCCCTGGTGGTGGTGGGTGCCGAGGTAATAGATGTTGGGGTTAGTGCTGGCCATACCGGCAAGCACTAAGCCCAGTTTTAATAATTAGGGCCGTCTGTAGATAGCCGTGATTACTAAAACTGCAGTGTTGTAAAAAAAAAAAAACACACACACTTATAAAATATTTTATTGAAATAAATACTCCCCCATACCCCTGTTTGACCATTTTATTTTATAAAAAATATAAAAGCTGGTCCGACGTAATCCAACGAATCCGAAGTAGTCCTCAGCATTCACGATCCTGAAAAATAGAAAACAAACAGACAAACAAACAAACAAGCACAAACCACTTACCTCCTCCTCCTCAGGCTTCTTCTCCTCAGCAGTGGAGCCTCTTCCTTACTTTTCGCCCTCTGCTGGTGAATGAAAAAAATTACACCTTGAATTCTTCAATGAAAAAAAAAACGTGATAGGTGACGGATCCGTTATGAACTCCATTGAAGGTCAATGGAGGATGGATCCATTTACTATTGTGTCACACCAAACGGATCCGTCCCTATTGACTTGCATTGGGGTCATGATGGATCCGTCTTGGTGCGGGGAGGGGACTCGAGCATTGTGCTCGAGTACACTCGGTGTTCGGCCGAACACCGAGCAGACCCGAGCGTAGGCATGCTCCACCGAACAGCAAGTTCGGCCGAGCATGCTCGCTTAACACTATTGCATAACCTTTTTTGGTCTGGGGGCTACATTGTCACATCACTCTATTTCAAGGGGCCACAAAAAAAAAAAGTGGCAACATTTCATTCCTGCCTCCTATTCACAAATGGGTGCTTTCCTTCACTGCAGAGGACGGCGCTCACTGGTTCTTACCACCTCCTGAACCCCCAGATGTACTGTAGGTGCCATGCCATAACCAATAAGCGTTTTCCTTGAAGGCTCACGCACGCGACCATTATTCTGGTCCCGCATCCAAGCCGCATTTTTTTTTTGTGGCTTGGATGCAGACCCATTCACTTCAATGTCCGCATCCGTTACTCCATTGCGCAAAATGCAGAAAACACATGGCTGGTGTCCGTGTTTTGCGGACCATAAAACACAGTATGGTCGTGTGTATGATGCCTTACCAGCAGGAAAAGCACTTATTGGTTAACCCTTTAATGACCAGGCCTGAAAAGGCCTTAAAGGGGTTGTCTCACCTTCTGTGTTCAGCTTGGCAGGTCCGGACTTCGGGTGCTCTAGGGGGCAGTGCCTGCTATGATGAGTGACAACACAGGCCAGCGTCGCACGTCCGCGCTCCCGAGGCTATTAACCATTCTGTAGCAGCCTTAGTTGGTTCAGCAGAAGGAAAGCCGGGGGCGCAGCACTGTGGCAGCTCCATACCACATAGGAGGCACTTCTGACGGAAGGCAATATGAGGTGGCCGGGGGCGTGACCTAATGCGCATGTGCGGGAGACTGGCACTCGTATCTATCCCGGCCACCAGAAAGGTCGGCCTTGGCTCTTTTCACAGCGCAAGCATCTCCTAGAGACGAGCAGTTTATAATAACAAGGAACATTGGGAGAAGTGAGAACAGGAGACATTATGATCACATAGAGTATATTGGTAAGTTACTTCTATTAGGTTATTACTAGAGATGAGCGAGCATACTCGTCCGAGCTTGGTGCTCGTTCGAGTATTAGGGTACTCGTGCTTTTTTGGCGCCTATAAACACAGCCAATCACAAGCCAGGAGACTCTGCGGTACACCTAGCATCACGTGGGGCCCTTACATGTCGATAGCAGGGGTTGGCTGGCCTGATCAGGTGACCCTGGAATATACTAGTGACTGCCCGCGGTGCTCGGCTCAGATGCCGTCTGGATGTCGTTAGGGATAGAGCTGCTGCCTTTCAGGGACAGTGTTAGGGCCTGAATTTAGTTCTCTGTTAGGCAGGAATAATCCACAAAGAACCCAACAGCCCTTCTAAGGGCTAGAAGAAATTTTTTTTTTGTCTCCTGGCTTGGCTGGCTGGCTGGCACTAGTAGTGCAGCTATCGCCATATCTAACCCTGTTTTTTTTTATTGTTCTATCTCAGTGATACAAATCCATTGCACACAGCAGTGTGGAACCATTCTGTGTGTCACAGTTCAGCACACTCACTCCAATCCATATATACTGTCCAGGTGACACTTTCTGTACGTCACAGAATACAACCAAGTCATTTGCTACCAATAAGGTATACAGCTTGATCCAGAAAACTCTCTGTGCGACATTTGTCTGGGTCGCAGTCTAAATAGCCACCGTTAACAGGGTGTCAGTCAGTTCTACGATAGTTCTTGCACGTCACGTTCCCAAAAAAACAAAATTTAAAAAAAAATTATTTTTTCAGTTGTTTTAGCTCAGTGATACAAATCCATTTTACTCAGCTGCGTGTAACCTTTCTGTGTGTCACAGTTCAGCACACTCGCTCCAATCCGTATATACTGTCCAGGTGACGCTTTCTGTACGTCAGAGAATACAACCAAGTCATTTGCTACCAATAACATCTACAGCTTGATCCCAAAAACTCTCTGTGCGACATTTGTCTGGGTCGCAGTCTAAATAGCCACCGTTAACAGGGTGTGAGTTAGGTCTCCGATAGTTCCTGCATGTCACGTTCCCAAAAAAACAAAATTATTTTTTTAGTTGTTTTAGCTCAGTGATACAAATCCATTTTACTCAGCTACGTGTAACCTTTCTGTGTGTCACAGTTCAGCACACTCGCTCCGATCCGTATATACTGTCCAGGTGACACTTTCTGTACGTCACAGAATACAACCAAGTCATTTGCTACCAATATCATCTACAGCTTGATCCAGAAAACTCTCTGTGCGACATTTGTCTGGGTCGCAGTCTAAATAAGCACCATTAACAGGGTGTGAGTTAGGTCTCCGATAGTTCCTGCACGTCACGTTCCCAAAAAAACAAAATTAAAAAAAAAAATATAAAAAACTAAATTTAAAAAAAAATTAGTTTTTCAGTTGTTTTAGCTCAGTGATACAAATCCATTTTACTCAGCTGCGTGTAACCTTTCTGTGTGTCACAGTTCAGCACACTCACTCCGATCCGTATATACTGTCCAGGTGACACTTTCTGTACGTCACAGAATACAACCAAGTCATTTGCTACCAATATCATCTACAGCTTGATCCAGAAAACTCTCTGTGCGACATTTGTCTGGGTCGCAGTCTAAATAAGCACCGTTAACAGGGTGTGAGTTAGGTCTCCGATAGTTCCTGCACGTCACGTTCCCAAAAAAACAAAATTTTTAAAAAAATATAAAAAACAAAATTAAAAAAAAATTAGTTTTTCAGTTGTTTTAGCTCAGTGATACAAATCCATTTTACTCAGCTGCGTGTAACCTTTCTGTGTGTCACAGTTCAGCACACTCGCTCCGATCCGTATATACTGTCCAGGTGACACTTTCTGTACGTCACAGAATACAACCAAGTCATTTGCTACCAATATCATCTACAGCTTGATCCAGAAAACTCTCTGTGCGACATTTGTCTGGGTCGCAGTCTAAATAAGCACCATTAACAGGGTGTGAGTTAGGTCTCCGATAGTTCCTGCACGTCACGTTCCCAAAAAACAAATTAAAAAAAAAAATATAAAAAACTAAATTTAAAAAAAAATTAGTTTTTCAGTTGTTTTAGCTCAGTGATACAAATCCATTTTACTCAGCTGCGTGTAACCTTTCTGTGTGTCACAGTTCAGCACACTCACTCCGATCCGTATATACTGTCCAGGTGACACTTTCTGTACGTCACAGAATACAACCAAGTCATTTGCTACCAATATCATCTACAGCTTGATCCAGAAAACTCTCTGTGCGACATTTGTCTGGGTCGCAGTCTAAATAAGCACCGTTAACAGGGTGTGAGTTAGGTCTCCGATAGTTCCTGCACGTCACGTTCCCAAAAAAACAAAATTAAAAAAAAAAATATAAAAAACTAAATTTAAAAAAAAATTTGTTTTTCAGTTGTTTTAGCTCAGTGATACAAATCCATTTTACTCAGCTGCGTGTAACCTTTCTGTGTGTCACAGTTCAGCACACTCGCTCCGATCCGTATATACTGTCCAGGTGACACTTTCTGTACGTTACTTAATTCTACCAGACTGAACAAGTTTGTGGGTTTCAGTACACCAGGCCCGTTTAATTTTTTTTTAATATCATACACTTATATACAAAAAATGTTGAACCCCAGGGCTAAGGGTCGAGGACGAGGACGTGGGCGTGGGCATTCAATTACTGCAGGGGGTAGAGGCCGTGGTCCTGGGCAGGGTGAGACAGTACCTGCTGATGAGGGAGCAGGGGAATTCCGCAGAGCTACACTCCCTAGCTTCATGTCTCAACTTACAGGGACACGTGGTAGAGGACTGTTGAAACCACAACAGTGCGAACAGCTGATCTCGTGGATTGCGGACAATGCTTCAAGTAATTTGTCCACCAGTCAGTCTTCTACGCAGTCCATCCACGTTACCAAAGGGAGCACTCCTATGGCTCCTCCACCTCAACCTCCTTCCCCCCAGTCTGCCCCCCTCCCAGGAAAATTTGGAATGCGATCCGGCATACTCTCAGGAACTGTTTTCTGGACCCTTCCCAGAGTCACAAACCACTTCTCAGGTTGCTGCTGACCTCATTCCCCGATGCCCAAGTTTTCCAACTGTCGCAGTTTGTGGGTGATGATGATGATGATGATGACAATGTTGAGTTAGTGGAAGAAGTTTGTAAAGAGGTGTTGGACGATGAGGAGACACGGTTGTCAGACAGTGGTGAAGTTGTTGTTAGGGGAGGAATTCCGAGGGGGGAGCAGACTGAGGAATTGGAGGATGACGAGGTGACTGACCTAAGCTGGGTTGATATGCCGAGTGAAGACAGTGCTTCTGAGGTGGAGGCGAGTGCTGCACCAGAACAGGTTGTAAGAGCAGTGGTGTGGCCAGAGGGAGAAGCAGGGCCAGAGCTGGTGCATCAGCAGCAACTGTTTCACGTAGTGAAGCTCCCGTGGCGAGGCCTAGATGTTCGCAAGTCTGGAGGTTCTTTAAAGAAAGTGAGGATGACCGACGGACTGTGGTGTGCAACCTGTGCCACACCAGGATCAGCAGGGGTGCCACCACTACTAGCCTAACCACCAACCAGCATGCGCAGGCATATGAGTGCTAAACACCCCACTCAATGGAACCAAGGCCGTTCACCACCTCCTGCGGGTCACACCACTGCTCCTTCCCCTGTGTCACTCGCTGCCTCTGCTAGTCAGCCCCCTGCGTCACTCGCTGCCTCTGCTAGTCAACCCCCTGCCCAGGACCCCAGCACGAGCGCCTCCCGCCGGAAAACCACACCTTCGCCTCCACGATCCTCCACAGTGTCCACCAACGTGTCCCAGTGCAGCGTTCAGCTGTCTTTACAGCAGACGCTGGAGTGCAAGAGGAAATACAGTTCCACCCACCCACATGCCCAAGCCCTCAACGTCCACATCTCCAAATTGCTTAGCCTGGAGATGCTGCCCTATAGGCTGGTAGAGACTGAGGCCTTTCAAAATCTCATGGCGGTGGCTGCCCCTCGGTATTCGGTCCCCAGCCGCCACTATTTTTCCCGATGCGCCGTCCCAGCCCTACACCAGCACGTGTCACAGAACATCATCCATGCCCTGACCAACGCTGTTTCTGATAAGGTCCACCTAACCACGGACACGTGGACAAGTGCTGCCTGGCAGGGACACTATATCTCACTGACGGCACATTGGGTTAACTTGGTGGAGGCTGGGACCGAGTATGACCCCTGGGGCCGCTCATGGTACTGCCCACACCGAGGATTGCGGGGCCTACCTCGGTCACGGTCTCTCAGACGTACTATGCCTCCTCCTCCGACCCCTCCTCCTCATCCACCAAATTACCATCCGTGGGCACGGCGCCTTCAGTCGGTAGCTCTAGGCACAGCAGCAGTGCCGTGGGTAAGCGCCAGCAGGCGGTGCTCAAACTGCTGAGCTTAGGTGACAAAAGGCACACCGCCCAAGAGCTGTTACAGGGCATCACGGCGCAGACCGATGTGTGGCTGGCACCGCTGAACCTCAAGCCAGGCATGGTTGTGTGTGACAACGGGCGTAACCTGGTGGCGGCTCTGCAACTCGGCAAACTGACACATGTGCCATGCCTGGCCCACGTGTTCAATCTAATAGTTCAGCGGTTCCTCAAGACATACCCCAATCTGTCTGATTTGCTCACCTACAACTGCCCGCTCACCGACTGTTGTGCGACGTGCCCACGAGATGGAATTCCACATTAAACATGTTATCCAGAGTTTACCAGCAGCGCAGAGTGATTGTAGACTGCCAGATGTCATCTTCCACCAGAACTGGTAGTCAGTCTCTCAGATTCCTCAAGTCTACAATGAGGAATGGATGTGGATGTCTGATATCTGCCAGGTGTTGAGCAACTTTGAGGAGTCAACACAGATGGTCAGCGGCGATGCCGCCATTATCAGCCTCACCATCCCGCTGCTTTGCCTGTTGAAAAAATCACTGCTCAGCATCAAAGTCGGATGCTTTTGCGCTTGTCACAAGAGACGGTGGAGGAAGATACGTCGCTTGATAGCCAGAGCACCCTCCGGTCTGTTTCTCAGCGCGTATCGGAGGAGGGGGATGAGGATGAGGAGGAAGAGGAGGAGAATGTCGGCGAGACAGTAGAGGGTACCAGTGCTCAGTCCTTAACTCTTGAGCATGTATGGGCTGAAGAGGAGGACTTGGAGGAGGAGGAAATGGAGAGTCAGGCCAGTGAGGAGAGGGAATTCTTGCGTGTTGGGACTCTGGCGCACATGGCAGACTTCATGTTAGGCTGCCTATCCCGTGATCCTCGCGTTAGAAAATTTTTTACAAACATTGATTACTGGGTGTTCACTCTCCTGGACCCACGGTACAAGCAGAACCTTTCCACTCTCATCCCTGCAGAGGAAAGGAGTATGAGAGTGAATAGATATCAACAGGCCCTGGTGCACAAGCTGAAACAATTCTTCCCATCTGACGCCGCTAGCGGCAGAGGGCATGGTTCTGTGGGCCAAGTAGCGGGGGAGAGGAGGCGAGCAGGCAGCTTGTCCGCAACTGGCAGGGGAACGCTCTCCAAGGCCTTTGCCAGTTTTATGTCACCCCAGCCAAGACACTTTCACCTGTCCCCAGTCTAGGCAGAGTAGGGGGGAGCTGTACAGAAAGATGGTGAGGGAGTACCTAGCTGACCATACCCAACGTCCGTAGCGGATCACTCTGCTCCATACAACTACTGGGTTTCAAAAGCTGGACACGTGGCCTGAACTGGCGCTGTACGCCTTGGAGGTGCTGGCGTAACCTGCCGCTAGCGTGCTGTCAGAGCGGGTATTCAGTGCAGCTGGTGGCGTCATCACCGATAGCGTACACGGCCTGTCAACTGACAGCGCTGACAGGCTGACGCTTATTAAAATGAACAATGCCTGGATTTCACCGGAATTCAAATCTCCTCCGGGGGAAAGCAGCTAAAGATTTAAATAACTTATGTATCCGATTCCTCTTCTCTACTCCTCCTCCTACTCATCCTCCTCCTCCATATCGTCTTTGCCTAACGCTGACCCAAAAAACGCCATTTTTTAGAGGTCCAACTGGCACTCTTTTAGCACAATTTTTCAGGAGGGCCCCCTACAGGCCCTCTATTCAGACAATTTTCCAGAGGTCCACCTACAGGCCCTCTCTTCAAACAATTTTTCAGGAGGGCCCCCTACAGGCCCTCTATTCAAACAATTTTTCCAGAGGTCCACCTACAGGCCCTCTGTCCAAACAATTTTTCCGGATTTCCACCTACAGGCCCTCTCTCCAAACAATTTTTCCGGAGGTCCACCTACAGGCCCTCTGTCCAAACAATTTTTCCGGAGTTCCAGCCTACAGGCCCTCTCTCCAAACAATTTTTCCGGAGGTCCACCTACAGGCCCTCTGTACAAACAATTTTTCCGGAGTTCCACCTACAGGCCCTCTCTCCAAACAATTTTTCCGGAGGTCCACCTACAGGCCCTCTCTCCAGTTCCAGTTTCCAGTTTTATTTGCGCAAACTGCATACATTTTTATTTTTGGGAAAGGTGTGAAAAATAATATTACTTGCGAATCTATATTGCCCAACATTGGATACTCGGTAGCAAGTAGAAGACCGAACACATGCTCCCACTAGGGTTCCGCAAATTCCTGGTCCCACCCGCAAATTCCTTGTCCACAATGTCAAGGAGGTCGAGATTCTGTTGATGAGCACAAGTCCTTCTGTACTGAAATCGCTGACAAAGTCTCCATCTAAGAACCTACAGACCATTGTGGAGAGCGGCACAGCTTGCCATCAAAGTGACGAACCCCAACGCCAGACTGAGCAGAAGAAGATAACGAATAAATATCTCTGTGGTTATTTTTGCTAAATAAAAGTTAAATAAATCCCCCAAAAAAAATTCATCTGTTTCCTGTGCCTATCCACCCAAGTTGAATCTGTCCATCATGAGAAAGTCCCCCCAAGGAGTCCCCACTGTAACTTGCTTCCCATACAACTACCTCACCGCCCCGACACCTGTGTCTCGCCATTGTCCACCACCTCCTCAGACAACACTGGTAAATCCCCACTGTCAGCACACGGAAACAGCAAAAGGTCTTGCGAATTAGGGCAGAGAATGTTCTGGGCTAGCACATCAGGGAAGGGGTGACATATGGGGTTCCAGGGAGTAACGTGACCACATGCAATATCCATTTAAAAGTCATGCCACACTTGATGAGCTCATAATTGACAATTGTACCGGTTGATGCTAAATTTTTAAGTTGGGGTCCTGCGTCGTCATTCTAACTACATCCGGCTGTTGTCACCACCACACACGCTAGCCCAGGGGGCACTCCTCTGGCTCTTCCAGCTCAACCTCCTTCCCCCAGCCTGCCCCCCCACCTACAGGCCCTCTCTCCATTCCAGTTCCAGTTTTATTTGCGCACTGCATACATTTTTATTTTTGGGATAGGTGTGAAAAATAATATTACTTGCGAATCTATATTGCCCAACATTGGATACGGTAGCAAGTAGAAGACCAAACACATGCTGCCCACAGGGTTCCGCAAATTCCTGGTCCACCCGCAAATTCCTTGTCCACAATGTCAAGGAGGTCGAGGTTCTGTTGGATGAGCAACAAGTCCTTCTGTACTGAAATCGCCGACAAAGTCTCCATCTAAGAACCTACAGACCATTGTGGAGAGAGCGGCACAGCTCGCCATCAAAGTGAGGAACCCCAACGCCAGACTGCGCAGAGAAGATAACGAATAAATATCTCTGTGGTTATTTTTGGTTAAATAAAAATGTGCCTGATAAATCATGAGAAATTCCCCCCCAAGGAGTCCCCACTGTAACTTGCTTCCCATACAACTACCTCACCCCCCGACACCTGTGTCTCGCCATTGTCCACCACCTCCTCAGACAACACTGGTAAATCCCCACTGTCAGCACACGGAAACAGCAAAAGGTCTTGCGAATTGGGGCAGAGAATGTTCTGGGCTAGCACATCAGAGAAGGGGTGACTATGGGGTTCCAGGGAGTACGTGACCACATGCAATCTCCATCTAAAAAGTCATGCCACACTTGATCAATCTCATAATTTACGACTGTACCGGTTGATGCTAAATTTTTAAGTTGGGGTCCTGCGTCGTCATTCTAAATACATTCCGGCTGTTGTCACCACCACACACGCTAGCCCAGGGGGCACTCCTCTGGCTCTTCCAGCGAAACCTCCTTTCCCCCCCACCTACAGGCCCTCTCTCCAAACAATTTACCCGGATAGGGGACGTATTAGATATTGTACTGATGTTTTTTTGTTTTTCTTCTTTTAATTGCCTCCTGACCTGTGATAGGCAGAGCATGGACACGTCCCCTTAGCTGCAGTGGGAAAGACACTCCCCTGGCCAGAGCAAGCTCTTTTTCCGTTTTCCGTGGTTCGAAAAATCCATTAAATATAGGGTCCCAAGATAGGGGACGTATACGGTATTAAACTGAGAAGAATCGATACCATACGGTTGATGCAACAGTTTTTCCAAATCCATTCCGGCTGTTGTCACCACCACACACGCTAGCCCAGGGGGCACTCCTCTGGCTCTTCCAGCGAAACCTCCTTCCCCCCACCTACAGGCCCTCTCTCCAAACAATTTACCCGGGTAGGGGACGTATTAGATATTGTACTGATTTCTGAATTGCCTCCTGCGATAGACGGGAATCAAACCGGTCAACTGCTTGGGAAGCAGCTATGCTCACCACTATACCACCAGCAGCCACAGCAACTGATAAGAACAGATACTAAACTTGATTTTCAGCTGCAGTGCCAGCATGAGCAGTGGTGTCACCTGCAGGCGGTGATGGACCTTCGTTGCACCTATTTTGGGTGCTTCCCTAACATGTGATGGGTATTTGCCTCGCCTTTCCTTGGTCTGGGTGAGCACAATTGCCATGAGGGTAACCACCAGGCTGTTGCCTGAGAATTTGGGGTAATGGTGGGATTAAGGCAGCCTCAGAGGCATCCATGCATGCTGCCCCTGCTGTTTCCTGTCCATTTCCGTGGTGTTTCCATCATTTTCTGAGGTTTCCAGGTTTTCACCCAGCCTTTCCTAGGCAGAGCCTTGGTCCCCCTGCAAAAAATGCTCGAGTCTCCCATTGACTTCAATGGGGTTCGTTATTCGAAACGAGCACCGAGCATCGGGAA
>ONZH01020655.1:0-20760 GCA_900303285.1 Rhinella marina | reverse complement strand
ATTGACTTTGCAAGTAATTGCTGTTAAGCTGATCACTCTTTATAACATTCTGGAGTATATGCAAATTGCCATTATAAAAACTGAAGCAGTAGACTTTGTAAAAATTAATATTTGTATCATTCTCAAAACTTTTGGCCAAACTGTACACTGGTAATATACTTACAGCCAATGCATTACAATACAGAAGTATTGTAATGCATTGTGCAGGGGATTAGACCCCCAAAAGTTGAAGTCCCAGACTGGGGCAAAAAATAAAGTTTAAAAAGAAGTTAAAAAAAATAAAGTTTTACAAAAAAAATCAAAGTTTCAAGTGAAAAAAAAAACTTTTATTTTTCAAAATAAAGTTAAAAAAATTGTAAAAAATAGGGAAAAAAAGTAGGCATATAAGGTATTGCCGCGTCCGTATCAACCAGCTCTATAATAATATCACATGACCCATCCCGCTAGGTGAACGCCGTAAAAATTAAAAATAAAAACAGTGTAAAAAAGCCATTTTCTGGTCACTTTGCCTCACAGAAAGTGTAATACCAAGCGATCACAAAAAATGAGACAATCACCAGAAAAATTTTAAAAAATACGACAGTTAGAAAATGGCAACACAAAAACAAGATTTAATTCTGTTCAAAAATTAATTTACTGTGTAAAACTTAACAAAAATAAAAATAATAGACATATTGGGTATTGCTGCGTCCGTAACAACCTGCTCTATAAAAATATCAAATGATTTGCCCCTTCGGGTGAATTCTGTAAAAAAATAAATAAAAAACTATGTCAAAACGGCTATTTTTTTCAAAAGTGTAATACCAAGCGATCAAAAAGTCTTATGTACCCCAAAATGGTACCAATGAAAACGTCACCTCATCCCGCAAAAAATGAGCCCCCACATAAGACAATAACTCAAAAAAATAAAATTCAATGGCTTCCGCAAACCAATCCATCAAAATCTGTGCTGCAAAATCCATATGGCGCTCCTTCTGTCATGGCCCCCACAGCAGTTTATCACCACATATGTTCCTGTATTCAGGAGAAAATGAGTAAGAAATTATTGGGTGCTTTTCTCCTGTTACCCCTTGTTAAAATGAAAAATTTGGGGCTAAAGCAACATTTTATTGGAAGAAATGAAACTTTTCATTTTCACAACTAAGTGTTTCCAAATTCTGTAAAACGCTTAGGGGGTCAAAGTGGTCAGTACCCCGCTTAATATATTCTTTAAGGGGCGTAGTTTCCAAAATGGGGTCACTTTTTGAGGGTTTCCACTCTAGGGGTACGTCAGGGTCTCTTAAAATACAAAATGGTGCCTAAAAACCATTCTAGGAAAATCTGCCTCCAAAATCCATATGGCGCTCCTTTCCTTCTGACCACTGCCACGTGCCCATAGAGCAGTTTACCACCACATATGGGGTATTTCTGTAAACTGCAGAATCAGAGTAATCTATATTGAGGTTTAGTTTGCTGTTAACCCTTGCTGTGTTGCAAGAAAAAGATTATTAACATGAATAATCTACCAAAAAAGTGAAATTTCACCTCCATTTTCCTTTAATTCTTGTGGAACACCTCAAGGTATAACAAAGTTAGTAACATCAGTTTTTTTTATAATTTGAGGGGTGTAGTTTCTAAAATGGGGTAATTTATGGGTGGTTTCCATTAGGTAAGCCTCACAAAATCACTCTATAACTAAATTGGTGCTCAAAAAAATGGTTTGGGAAATTTTGTTGAAAATTTGAAAAATTGCTTCTAAACTTCTAAGCCCTCTAACTTCCTAAAAAAATAAAATGACATTTACAAAATGATGCCAACATAAAGTACACATATGGGGAATGTTAAGTAATAAATATTTTATAAGGTATTACTTTCTGTTTTAAAGGGGTTCTCCGAGTTATATATATTGATGACCTATCCTCAGGATAGGTCATCAATATCAGATCGGCGGGAGTCCGACAGCTGGCACCTCCGCCGATCAGCTGTTTGAAGAGGAGGCGCGTGCCATATCAGCACTGCCTCCTCTTCACTGTTTACATGCTGGACGACACGGGGTAGTGGTGAGTAGATGTAATTACACCTCACCGCCCCATTCATTTCTATGGGAAGAATCGCTTCCTTAGACTTGTATGGGAGCGATTCTTCCCATTGAAATGAATGGGGCGGTGAGGTGTAATTACACCTACTCACCACTACCCCCGTGTCGGCCAACATGTAAACAGTGAAGAGGAGCAGTGCTGATACGACACGCGCCTCCTCTTCAAACAGCTGATTGGCGGGGGTGCCGGGTGTCGGACCTCTGCCGATCTGATATTGATGACCTATCCTGAGAATATGTCATCAATATATATAACTCGGAGAACCCCTTTAAAAGCAGAGAAATAGAAATTTTGAAAATTGGCCTGGGTAAGTAAAAGCGTTCTAAAGTTATTACCACATAAAGTGGCACATGACAGATTTGCAAAAATCGGCCTGGGATTTAAGGTGAAAAGTGTCTCTGTCCGGAAAGGTTAAATACCCAGTTTTAATATGATCATAGGGTGGTTGAGGTGCTGTAAACTGCCCTTGCCTCTATATGTAGTGCAGTAAGTCTTCTTTGTTATGTGCCACTTATGCAGGGAGTGGGAGACTAGGGGCCCTCCTTGCTCAGACGCCCACCAGGGGATTCACCTGTACCCCTGTGGGAAGTCGCATAACTAGAAATGACTCAGCCCCACTGCAACTTTTTGAACAGGGACCTACTCCCCAGCAACTTCTTCACAACCTTCACTACTGTGGCTAGTCAGACGAGGCCTGACAGACGAGTCCGTTTCCTACAGTGTCACTTATACAATGTCAAGAAAATATTTTACCCCACAGTAATAGTAATGCCCCAATTAGTACACCCCCAGAATTAATAATGCCCCATTAGTGCCCCTTAACAATATTAATACCCTCATTTACGACCCCCAGAAATAATACTGCCCCCATTAGTGCCCCCAGTAATATTAATATCCCCAGTAATAGTAATGCCCCATACGTGCTCCCCAGTAATAGTAATACCCCCATTAGCGTGCCCCAGTAATAGTAATGCCCCCATTGGTGCGCCACAGAATAATAATGCCCCCATTAGTGCCCTCCAGTAAGAGTCACGGCCCCATTAGTGCCCCTTCTCTGTTTCAGCATTTGATCACGTAGCAGTAAACTCTCGCTGCTAACTGGATGTGCAGGACAGGACCTGCGCTCCGGTGTGATGACGTCTCGCAGGTCCTGTCCTGAGCTTCCAGTCAGCATCCAGTGTTCACTGTGGCGCGAGCAAATGGATGAGGGGAGTTCTTTTTTTTCTAACACAAGTGGGACAGGGAGTGGAAGTTAAAGGCTGTTCCACAAAGGAAGCACTCATTAATAACAGTCCATATACAGTAGGAAAATACCTGCAATTATTATTGCTGGTAGAAAAAAAATTCTGCCAGGGGCACTAAAACACCGGCTTGGCTGTTGAGATACTGGCTGGGTGGCAACCCTACTTCTGAGTTCCCTTATATCTATGCCCCTGTCTCTGGGTCAGTCCGAGCATGGGGGTTGCACCAGGGTTGCCAACTAGATTTTTTTTCTTTTTTCTGGCAACTTATCCCAAAATCATGGACAGCCAACATTTTTTACAGACAAATAGGAAAACCGCAGTGAATTTTACAAATTTCAAGTAATATACAGTACAGACCAAAAGTTTGGACACACCTTCTCATTCAAAGAGTTTTCTGTATTTTCATGACTATGAAAATTGTAGATTCACACTGAAGGCATCAAAACTATGAATTAACACATGTGGAATTATATACTTAACAAAAAAGTGTGAAACAACTGTAAATATGTATTATATTCTAGGGTCTTCAAAGTAGCCACTTTTTGCTTTGATTACTGCTTTGCACACTCTTGGCATTCTCTTGATGAGCTTCAAGAGTTAGTCACCTGAAATGGTTTTCACTTCACAGGTGTGCCCTGTCAGGTTTAATAAGTGGGATTTCTTGCCTTATAAATGGGGTTGGAACCATGAGTTGTGTTGGGCAGAAGTCAGGTGGATACACAGCTGATAGTCCTACTGAATAGACTGTTAGAATTTGTATTATGGCAAGAAAAAAGCAGCTAAGTAAAGAAAAACGAGTGGCCATCATTACTTTAAGAAATTAAGGTCAGTCAGTCCGAAAAATTGGGAAAACTTTGAAAGTGTCCCCAAGTGCAGTCGCAAAAACCATCAAGCGATACAAAGAAACTGGCTCATATGAGGACCGCCCCAGGAAAGGAAAACCAAGAGTCACCTCTGCTGTGGAGGATAAGTTCATCTGAGTCACCAGCCTCAAAAATCGCAGGTTAACAGCAGCTCAGATTAGAGACCAGGTCAATGCCACACAGAGTTCTAGCAGCAGACACATCTCTAAAAAAAAAAAAAAAAAAAAGCGTAATTTTTTCAAAATAAAGTTAAAAAAATTGTAAAAAATAGGGAAAAAAAGAAAAGTAGACATATAAGGTGTTGCTGCGTCCGTATCGACCGGCTCTATAAAAATATCACATGACCCATCCCGCTAGGTGAACGCCGTAAAAATTAAAAATAAAAACAGTGTAAAAAAATCAATTTTCTGGTCACCTTGCCTCACAAAAAGTGTAATACCAAGCGATCGAAAAGACGTATTAATCCTAAAATGGTACCAATTAAACCATCATCTCGCCCCGCAAAAAATGAGACCCTAGCTAAGACAATCGCCCAAAAAATAAAAATAAAATATGGCTCTCAGAAAATGGCAACACAAAAATGCATCTAATGTGTAAAACTTAACAGAAATAAAAATGTTAGACATATTGCGTATCACCGCGTCCGTAACAACCTGCTCTATAAAAATATTACATGAGATGGCCTCCCAGGTGAATGCTGTAAAAAAAATTTTTTTTTTTAAAAAACTGCCATTTTTTCCCTCTTGCCTCATAAAAAGTGTAATAGCAGGCGATCAAAAGGGTGTATTTACCCCAAAATGGTACCAATCAAACCGTCATCTCGTCCCGTAAAAAATGAGACCCTACCTAAGACAATCGCCAGTAAAATAAAAAAAAATACGACAGTTAGAAAATGGCAACACAAAAACAAGATTTAATTCTGTTCAAAAATTAATTTACTGTGTAAAAAACTTAACAAAAATAAAAATAATAGACATATTGGGTATTGCCGCGTCCGTAACAACCTGCTCTATAAAAATATCAAATGATTTGCCCCTTCGGGTGAATGCTGTAAAAAAATTAATAAAAAACTATGTCAAAACAGCTATTTTTTTCACCTTACACAACAAAAAGTGTAATACCAAGCGATCAAAAAGTCTTATGTACCCCTAAATGGTACCAATGAAAACGTCACGTCATCCCGCAAAAAATGAGCCCCCACATAAGACAATAACTCAAAAAAATAAAAATCAATGGCTCCCGCAAACCAATCCATCAAAATCTGTGCTGCAAAATCCATATGGCGCTCCTTCTGTCATGTGTCCCCACAGCAGTTCATCACAACATATGTGGTGTTCCCGTATTCAGGAGAAAATGAGTAAGAAATTATTGGGTGCTTTTCTCCTTTTACCCCTTTCGAAAATGAAAAATTTGGGGCTAAAGCAACATTTTATTGGAAGAAATGAAACTTTTCATTTTCACAGCCAAGTGTTTCCAAATTCCTTAAAACGCTTAGGGGGTCAAAGTAGTCAGTACCCCGCTTAATATATTCTTTAAGGGGTGTAGTTTCCAAAATGGGGTCACTTTTTGAGGGTCTCCACTCTAATGGTACGTCAGGGTCTCTTAAAATACAAAATGGTGCCTAAAAACCATTCTAGGAAAATCTGCTTCCAAAATCCATATGGCGCTCCTTTCCTTCTGACCACTGCCACGTGCCCATAGAGCAGTTTACCACCATATATGGGGTACTTCTGTAAACTGCAGAATCAGAGTAATCTATATTGAGGCTTAGTTTGCTGTTAACCCTTGCTGTGTTGCAAGAAAAAAATTATTAACATGAATAATCTACCAAAAAAGTGAAATTTTGAAATTTCACCTCCATTTTCCTTTAATTCTTGTGGAACACCTCAAGGGTTAACAACGTTTGTAACATCAGTTTTTTTATAATTTGAGGGGTGTAGTTTCTAAAATGGGGTAATTTATGGGTGGTTTCCATTAGGTAAGCCTCACAAAATCACTCTATAACTAAATTGGTGCTCAAAAAAATGGTTTGGGAAATTTTGTTGAAAATTTGAAAAATTGCTTCTAAACTTCTAAGCCCTCTAACTTCCTAAAAAACATAAAATGACACTTACAAAATGATGCCAACATAAAGTACACATATGGGGAATGTTAAGTAATAAATATTTTATAAGGTAGTACTTTCTCTTTTAACCCCTTCCCGACCAGCGCCGTACATGTACGGCGCTGCGGGAAGGGACTTGCCGCCCAGCGCCGTACTAGTACGGCGCGCTGATCGGGCGGGTGCAGGAGCTGCGCCCGCCCGATCAGCTGCGGGGGACCGGCTGTGCCCAGTAGCCGGACCCCTGCTGCGTACGCCCGCATCGGTGTTTTCACCGATGCAGGCGTATTAACCCTTGATGTGCCGCGGTCAGCGCTGACCGCGGCACATGCGATGCGGGAGGAAGGGGAGTCCATCAGGTCCCCGCGCTGCTGTGACGGGGACCCGATGGCTTGGATAGCAGCCCGATGCCTTCCTTAGGCATCGTGGCTGCTATCCCTGCTTGCCTGTGCGATTCAGCCCTCTGGATCTCACAGGAAGCAGGCTGTAAGTGTATTACATTGAGTAATACACTTACAGCCAATGCATTACAATACAACAGTATTGTAATGCATTGTTAAGGGGATCATACCCCCAAAAGTTAAATAAAGTGAAAAAAAGTGAAAAAAAAGTGAAAAAAATTAAGTTTTACAAAAAAGTTAAAGTTTCAAGTAAAAAAAAAAAAGTACACTTTTCCCAAAATAAAGTAAAATAATAATAATAAGGGGAAAAAAGGGGAAATAATAATAAGGGGAAAAAAGTATACATATTAGGTGATGCGTCCGTATCGACCGACTCTATAAAAATATGACATCATCCACCCCACCAGGTGAGCGCAGTAAAAAATAAAACAAAAAAAAAACAGTTACAAAACAGCCATTTTTTGGTCACCTTCCCTCACAAAAAGTGTAATAGCAGGTGATCAAAATGGTGTATTTAACCCAAAATGGTACCAATCAAACCGTCATATTGTCCCGCAAAAATGATACCCTACCTGAGACAATCGCCCAAAAAAATTTAAAAAAAATATGGCTCTCAGAAAATGGCAACAAAAAAAAGATTTTATTCTGTTCAAAAAAATATCTAATGTGTAAAACTTTCCAAGAATAAAAATGGTAGACATATTGGGTATCGCCGCATCCGTAACAACGTGCTCTATAAAAATATCACATGATTTGCCCCTTCAGGTGAATGCTGTAAAAAATTTTGTTTAAAAAACTATGCCAAAACAGCTATTTTTTTCACCTTGACTCCTTGACCAAGCAATCAAAAAGTCTTATGTACCCCAAAATGGTACCAATGAAAACGTCACCTCATCCCTCAAAAAATGAGCCCCCCACATAAGACAATCACTCAAAAAAATAAAAGTCAATGGCTCCCGCAAACCAATCAAAATCTGTTCTGCAAAATCCATATGGCGCTCATTCTGTTCTGAGTCCTGCCATGTGCCCCCACAGCAGTTTACCACCACATATGGGGTGTTGCCGTATTCAGGAGAAAATGGGGAACAAATTATGGGGTGCTTTTCTCCTGTTACCCCTTGTGAAAATGAAAAATTTGGGGCTAAAGCAACATTTTATTGGAAGAAATGAAACTTCATTTTCACAGCCAAGTGTTTCCAAATTCCGTAAAACGCTTAGGGGGTCAAAGTGTCCAGTACCCCCCTTAATATATTCTTTGAAGGGTGTAGTTTCCAAAATGGGGTCACTTTTTGAGGGTTTACACTGTAGGGGTACATCAGGGTCTCTCAATTACAAAATGGTGCCTAAAAACCATTCTAGCAACATCTGCCTCCAAAATTCGTATGGCGCTCCTGTCCTTCTGACCACTGCCACAAACCCATAGAGACGTTTACCACCACATATGGGGTATTTCTGTAAACTGCAGAATCAGAGTAATGTATATTGAGGTTTAGTTTGCTGTTAACCCTTGCTGCGCTGCAAGAAAAAAATTATTTACATGAATAATCTACCAAAAAAGTGAAATTTTGAAATTTCACCCCCATTTTCCTTTAATTTTTGTGGAACACCTCAAGGGTCAACAAACTTTGTAACATTTTTTTTATAATTTGAGGGGTGTAGTTTCTAAAATGGGGTCATTTATGGGTGGTTCCCATTACATATGCCCCTCAAAATCACTTTATATCTGAATTGGTGCTTACAAAAATGGTTTTGGAAATTTTGTTGAAAATTTTAAAAATGGCTTCTAAACTTCTAAGGCTTCTAACGTCCTAAAAAAGTAAAATGACATTTATAAAATGATGCCAACATAAAGTAGACATATGGGGAATATAAAATAATAACTATTTTTGGAGGTATTACTATGTATTTTGAAAGTAGAAAAATTGAAATTTGAAAATTTGCAAATTTTTCAAAAATTTTTGTATATTTGGTATTTTTTAATAAATAAAAATGAAATATTTTGCCACAAATTTACTACTGTCATGAAGCACAATATGTGACAAGAAAACAATCTCAGAATGGCCTGGATAAGTAAAAGCGTTCCAAAGTTATTATCACATGAAGTGACACATGTCAGATTTGCAAAAAATGGCCTGGGCAGGAAGGTGAAAACAGGCCCTGGGTTGAAGGGGTTAAAGGGGTTCTCCAAGTTATATACAGTACAGACCAAAAGTTTGGACACACCTTCTCATTCAAAGAGTTTTCTGTATTTTCATGACTATGAAAATTGTAGATTCACACTGAAGGCATCAAAACTATGAATTAACACATGTGGAATTATATACTTAACAAAAAAGTGTGAAACAACTGAAAATATGTTTTATATTCTAGGTTCTTCAAAGTAGCCACCTTTTGCTTTGATTACTGCTTTGCACACTCTTGGCATTCTCTTGATGAGCTTCAAGAGGTAGTCACCTGAAATGGTGTTCCAACAGTCTTGAAGGAGTTCCCAGAGATGCTTAGCACTTGTTGGCCCTTTTGCCTTCACTCTGCGGTCCAGCTCACCCCAAACCATCTTGATTGGATTCAGGTCTGGTGACTGTGGAGGCCAGATCATCTGGCGTAGCAGCCCATCACTCTCCTTCTTGGTTAAATAGCCCTTACACAGCCTGGAGGTGTGTTTGGGGTCATTGTCCTGTTGATAAATAAATGATGGTCCAACTAAACGCAAACCGGATGGAATAGCATACCACTGCAAGATGCTGTGGTAGCCATGCTGGTTCAGTATGCATTCAATTTTGAATAAATCCCCAACAGTGTCACCAGCAAAGCACCACCACATCATCACACCTCCTCCTCCATGCGTCACGGTGGGAATCAGGCATGTCCATCCGTTCACCTTTTCTGCGTCGCACAAAGACATGGTGGTTGAAACCAAAGATCTCAAATTTGGACTCATCAGACCAAAGCACAGATTTCCACTGGTCTAATGTCCATTCCTTGTGTTCTTTAGCCCAAACAAGTCTCTTCTGCTTATTGCCTGTCCTTAGCAGTGGTTTCCTAGCAGCTATTCTACCATGAAGGCCTGCTGCACAGTCTCCTCTTAACAGTTGTTGTAGAGATGTGTCTGCTGCTAGAACTCTGTGTGGCATTGACCTGGTCTCTAATCTGAGCTGGTGACTCGGATGAACTTATCCTCCACAGCAGAGGTGACTCTTGGTCTTCCTTTCCTGGGGCGGTCCTCATGTGAGCCAGTTTCTTTGTAACGTTTGATGGTTTTTTCCTGGGGCGACTGCACTTGGGGACACTTTCAAAGTTTTCCCAATTTTTCGGACTGACTGACCTTAATTTCTTAAAGTAATGATGGCCACTCGTTTTTCTTTACTTAGCTGCTTTTTTCTTGCCATAATACACATTCTAACAGTCTATTCAGTAGGACTATCAGCTGTGTATCCACCTGACTTCTGCCTAACACAACTCATGGTCCTAACCCCATTTATAAGGCAAGAAATCCCACTTATTAAACCTGACAGGGCACACCTATGAAGTGAAAACCATTTTAGGTGACTACCTCTTGAAGCTCATCAAGAGAATGCCAAGAGTGTGCAAAGCAGTAATCAAAGCAAAAGGTAGCTACTTTGAAGAACCTAGAATATAAGACATATTTTCAGTTGTTTCACACTTTTTTGTTAAGTATATAATTCCACATGTGTTAATTCATAGTTTTGATGCCTTCAGTGTGAATCTACAATTTTCATAGTCATTAAAATACAGAAAACTCTTTGAATGAGAAGGTGTGTCCAAACTTTTGGTCTATACTGTATATTGATGACCTATCCTCAGGATAGGTCATCAATATCAGATCGTCAGGGGTCTGACAGCTGGCACCCCCGCCGATCAGCTGTTTGAAGAGGCGGCGCGCGCCATATCAGCGCTGCCTCCTCTTCACTGTTTACATGCTGGCCGACACGGGGGTAGTGGTGAGTAGGTGTAATTACACCTCACTGTCCCATTCATTTCTATGGGAAGAATCGCTTCCATACAAGTCCATGGAAGTGATTCTTCCCATAGAAATGAATGGGGCGGTGAGGTGTAATTACATATACTCACCACTACCCCCGTGTTGGCCAGCATGTAAACAGTGAAGAGGAGGCAGCGCTGATACGGCGCGCCTCCTCTTCAAACAGCTGATCGGCGGGGGTGCCAGGTGTTGGATGACCTCCTGAGGATAGGTCATCAATATATATAACTCGGAAAACCCCTTTAATGGATTTTCTCCTTTTGTCTGCTTCTTTAGTGAGATAATGGACAGTATCTCATTTCTATCTTTGCTTAAAGGGGTGGTCTCACTTCAGCAAATAACATTTATTATGTAGAGAACGTTAATACAAGGCACTTACTAATGTATTGTTATTATCCATATTGCTTTATTTGCTGGCTGAATTCATTTTTCTATCACATTATACACTTCTCGTTTCCATGGTTATGACCACCCTGTAATCCATCAGTGGTGGCCATGCTTGCACACTATATGAAAAAGCGCCGGCCTCTCTGGTGGCTGGGACCGTGGGACCGCACATAGGCTAGTGCTTTTTCCTACAGTGTGCAAGCACGACCACCACTGACGAATTGCAGGCTGGTCATAACCATGGAAACGAGCAGTGTATAATGTTATGGAAAAATGAATCCAGCCAGCAAAGGAAGCAATATGGACAATCAAAATACTATTTGCTGAAGTGAGACAACCCCTTTAATTTTATTTCTTCATTGATAATATTGCGCTCAGTGTGACTGGTCTATTAAAGTTTTCATTACAAGCTGTAAAGCAGGGAAAATGACTGACTAGAATTCTACAACTGGCTTGCAGCATATTAATGAACGTAGCCTATGGACGTTTGGTTAGGTTATATTGCCATTCCCACAGTGACGGGAGGCTGCTAATTTCACCATAGGTCTGTTACGCCGCAGGGACAGAGAGCCAAGTTTGAGCTACAGAGGACACCGTCCTAGCGACTGTTGCCTAGAAGCGAAGGCCGCAAATAAAGACCTGGTTCAGGCAAGAGGAAGGCGACAGCTACCAGTGTAGCCGCGTGTGAGTGCAGGTAATGTGGCGATGTCGGCGTTTTGTGTGAAGTGGATGTGTTCTGCGTGTTGGCCTCCATGTAACCAGGCTCCTATAGTTGTAGCATTACATAGTTTCAGTGAAGGGCAGGTTGTTTCAGTACCCCAGCAGAGTCTCATATATCATGCTTTACCAGCTGCCAGCAGAAACTCTGGGATCCCTATTATTTTAAAAGGGGTTGACTGCTTTCCTATAGATAGCATTAGGTCTGTAAATACCTATATGTTTCATTCAATTCTGGTGCACTTCTGTGTTCTCTACTTTCTGTCATGAATGTGGAAATTAAACGGGTTCCCAGGGAATGATAAATGGCTGCACTCAGGACTGGTTACCTCCATTTGCAGAGATGCCTGTGGGGGTGAGGCTTCACAACACTGCTCTACAATAGAAGTTAATGGTGCAATCCTGCCTACAATATGCCATTAGGACAGAATAGTCTGACAGCAACTCTCACCGGCGTGTAGTAAATGCCAGTTTCGGTGCGTTAAGGCTGTAATACACAGCCTGATGTGATATATAATTGTCAGGCAATCACCTGCTCGCTAGCAGAGGAGACTGCTGCTATTACATGCAGCGATCTCCTCTACAGCATTGGGAGGAGCGATCCCTATGCCATCACTTGTCTCCATGCTGTATAGTGATTTGGATTGCCCGATGATCAAGTGTTTGCACTGTATTATCTGCCAGATGAGCATTCATGCAAACGCTCATTAGCAATTATCTGCCAAAAAATCGGGCAGCATAATACAGGCTTAAGGTGTCATGAGGCCCCCACCCCTGGACATCTTCAAGTGGAGGCAACCAGGACACATTGCTTGCGGGTATTTTAAATATTTTTTTAAGGACCGGTTCACACAACTAATTTTGAAAAACACGCTTAAAAAATAATCAGTGCGGAATACACGTGTCTTTTTATTCCAATGCGTTTTGTGATGAGTCTTTTTTTTTAACCAATGGGTTCAATACAAAGCTGAGGTATTTGAAGAAGGTCTGTGCAAAAAAAGCACCTAAAACGCACGGACTTACTTAAAAAAAAAAAAAAAAAAAAGTGCGTGTTTTTAGTTTTTTTTTTTTTAGCAGATTTTGAGCCAGAAATGCTCCAAAATCAGTGTTGTGTGAAATGGCCCTAAGATTTCCAGTGGATAAGCACTGTAGCACATCTTAAGTGATGTTGTATCACCTGACCAACCTGTTTATGACTCTATGGGGCACATTTATTAAGGCATTAGCCTTTATACAACTTCTTAATGTAAGCCAGCTTCTGAGCGGTCTTACATTTAGAACATTTTCTACTCCTAAAATAGGCATAGAAAATGGTAAATGAGACGGGCCTGCCAGCCCTTCCCCACCCATGCCACGCCCACTTTTTTAGATCTGGTGTGAGCAGGGAAAAGTCGCAGATTGCAGGGCTGATCCTGTAATTCATGCAGGCACTCCAATAATCGATTCTGGGCAGCAGATCGTGCTGCCAAACAGTGTTCTGCTGCCAAAACAATGATTCTGTATGGGGATATAGCAATCCCTCGTCTTCATACTGTGAAGGAGATTGTGGCACGTAAATGCAGCAGTCTCCATCACTGAGTGAGCAGCCAACAGTCGGGAAGGAGAGCCTCTTTACCGATAATCATCCGCTTCATCGGCCCTTCTAAAACCGCCTTTACTTAGTTCAGGATGATAGGTGCAGTAGGAGGATGCATAGAAGAAATCTAATACTGTGTATGCATCAATATATCTGGATGCACAGTTGACTGGGAGACAATAGACTAGGTAAATTTCTACTGCACAAGCTCTAGTCTGTGTAGTTGGAGCATGCACAGTAGAGATAGAGGGATGAAAATCTGCATACAGTCATGAATGAGTTGGTCAGGTGCAAGTCCTCCCCGCCCTCTCCTCCATGTGTGACGACACTTGGACATGCGGCGCTTGCCCACGGGAAATCTAATTGCTTATGTCCAGGGCAGCAAGTAGAGAACATGGAACTTCCCCAGAATCGAATATTAGGAAACAAGTATTTTCCCTGCTGCAATATACACGTTCAAGTCACATTATTGTGAACCCCAGCTAATATCCGGAGTAACTGCCATATGCAGCACGGACAGCAGCTAGACAGGCTGGAAGTGACTCAGTAAGGGCCTGGTAGGTATCTGGAGCCATGCTGACTGCAGTGCACAGCTACCAGAGGGTGTGTGGGGTGAGGATCCGTAGAATGAACACAAGAATTGAGGTGGTTCCACAAAAGCTCAGTTGGGTTCTAGTCTTGGGAGCCAAGGGAGAACATGGAGTTTTGGTCATGCTACTCCAACCAATGTTGTACATTTCTAGCTTTGTGACGCATGTCATATTTTTTTATTTTATGCACTTATATAGCGCTACAATATTCCACAGCGCTTTACAAACATTAGCATCCAACTGTCCCCAATACGATTCACAATCTAAGTTCCCTATCAATATGCCTATGAAGTGTGGGAGGAAACTGAACATACATACTCCATGCAGATGTTGTCTTTGGTCAGATTCGAACCCAGGACCCCAGCACTGCAAGGCACCAGTGCCAACCACTGAGCCACACTGCTGCCCATTGTCATGTTAGAAGATCCCATCCACCCACAGGGAAGCCATTTAGCATGTATAGGTGTACATGATATGCAAGGATGGATTCATACTGAAATTGGATGAGAGTGTCATCTATATACAGTCATGGCCAAAAGTTTTGAGAATGACACAAATATATTTTCACATGATCTGCTGCCCTTTTATGTGTGTTTGTCAGATGTTTTTATCACATACAGAAATATAATTGCAATCATATTATGAGTAACAAAAGCTTATATTAACAGTTAGAATGAGTTAATGCAGCAAGTCAATATTTGCAGTGTTGACCCTTCTTCTTCTTCTTCTTCTTCTGCAATTCTCCCTGGCATGCTCTCAATCAACTTCTGGACCAAATCCTGACTGATAGCAGTCCATTCTTGCACAATCAATGCTTGCATTTGTCAGAATTTGTAGGTTTTTGTTGTCCACCCGTCTCTTGATGATTGACCACAAGTTCTCAATGGGATTAAGATCTGGGGAGTTTCCAGGCCATGGACCCCAAATCTCTATGTTTTGTTCCCTGAGCCATTTAGTTATCACCTTTGCTTTATGGCAAGGTGCTCCATCATACTGGAAAAGGCATTGTTGATTGCCAAACTGCTCTTGGACGGTTGGGAGAAGTTGCTCTCGGAGGACATTCTGGTACCATTCTTTATTCATGGCTGTGTTTTTAGGCAAGACTGTGAGAGAGCCGATTCCCTTGGCTGAGAAGCAACCCCACAAATGAATGGTTTCAGGATGCTTTACAGTTGGCATGAGACAAGCCTGGTGGTAGCGCTCACCTCGTCTTCTCCGAATAAGCTGTTTTCCAGATGTCCCAAACAATCGAAAAGGGGATTCATCAGAGAAAATGACTTTACCTCAGTCCTCAGCAGTCCACTCCCTGTACCTTTTGCAGAATATCAGTCTGTCCCTGATGTTTTTTCTGGAGAGAAGTGGCTTCTTTGCTGCCCTCCTTGAGACCAGGCCTTGCTCCAAGAGTCTCGGCCTCACAGTGCGTGCAGATGCACTCACACCTGCCTGCTGCCATTCCTGAGCAAGCTCTGCACTGCTGGTAGCCCGATCCCACAGCTGAAACACTTTTAAGAGACGGTCCTGGCGCTTGCTGGTCTTTCTTGGGCGCCCTGGAGCCTTTTTGGCAACAATGGAACCTCTCTCCTTGAAGTTTTTGATGATGCGATAGATTGTTGACTGAGGTGCAATCTTTCTAGCTGCGATACTCTTCCCTGTTAGGCCATTTTTGTGCAGTGCAATGATGACTGCACGTGTTTCTTTAGAGATAACCATGGTTAACAGAAGAGAAACAATGATGCCAAGCACCAGCCTCCTTTTAAAGTGTCCAGTGGAGTCATTCTTACTTAATCATGACAGATTGATCTCCAGCCCTGTCCTCATCAACACCCACACCTGTGTTAATGGAGCAATCACTGAAACTATGTTAGCTGGTCCTTTTAAGGCAGGGCTGCAATGATGTTGAAATGTGTTTTGGGGGATAAAGTTCATTTTCTAGGTAAGTATTGACTTTGCAAGTAATTGCTGTTAAGCTGATCACTCTTTATAACATTCTGGAGTATATGCAAATTGCCATTATAAAAACTGAAGCAGTAGACTTTGTAAAAATTAATATTTGTATCTGGCCATGACTGTAGATGAGTGGGCCCAGAGAAATTTAAGCAACTTCTGCTAATGCAACTTGCAGTGACAATCTGTCTGCTTCGGAGACCCATATGCAGTAGGGTTCACTGAACTGTTGTTTTAGACACGTGTGGTCGGGGCGGATTGGGGACCTTAAGTGGCCCTGGAAAAAAATACTTAAATGTGGCCCCATGTTGTTGGAGGATCTAAATTGACAAGAGGCAGGGCAACAAAAGTAGAGGGGTCAGTGCTACCATAAGGCAAAATACCATATACCACAGTGCTATATTCTGTCCTCTTCCTCCAGTTCTCTCTGATTAAAATATGGAGAAGGGGGCTTAGGAGGTGGTATTTGGGACATAGTTGAATTCAGGAGGACTTGTTGCTGGCCAGGTACATGAGTTCCTGATTCTCAAATCGTTAAATAGCACTGAGAGTTTATTGAGTACCCAGACAGCGGCAGTGATGGGGGCTGGGGTGGCCCCCAGGGCATCGGCCTACCTAGAAATTTCCCTAGAAGGTCTATGGCCAATGCACCCCTGCGTGTGGTAGCCCCCTGGTACATTTTGGTGGTGAGCTCACGAACCTTTTGTAGGCAGTGTAGCCTCTCACATCAATGGTACATGGTGCTGTATAGCTTACACATCACTTATTCGCAGTATTGCCATTTATGATACACTTATTCGCAGTATTGCCACTTACGATACACTTTCACTACATCACATTATACAATGTTTCCATGATTATGACCATCCAGCAATCCATCAGCGGCGGCCACACCTGCACACCGTAGGAAAAAGCGCCGCCCCCTGCGGTATCTGGGACTGTGGGCGTTCACATAGGCCAGTGCCCTTTCCCACAGAGTGCAAGCACGCCCACCGCTGCTGGACTGCAGGGTGGCCGCAACAATAGCAATATAGTAACATAGTTTATAAGGCCGAAAAAAAGACATCTGTCCATCCAGTTTGGCCTGTTTTCCTACAAGTTGATCCAGGGGAAGGCAAAAAAACCCTGTGAGGTAGAAGCCAATTTTTCTCACTTTAGGGGAAAAAATTCCTTCCCGACTCCAATCAGGCAATCAGAATAACTCCCTGGATCAACGACCCATCTCTAGTAACTATAACCTGTAATATTGTTACCCTCCAGAAATACTTCCAGGTCCCTCTCGAACTCTTTTAGTGAACTTACCATCACCACCTCCTGAGGCAGAGAGTTCCATAGCCTCACTGCTCTTACCGTAAAGAATCCTCTTCTATGTTTGTGTACAAACCTTCTTTCCTCCAGACACAGAGGATGTCCCCTCGTCACAGTCACATTCCTGGGGATAAATAGTTCATGGGAGCGATCTCTGTACTAGGGTTGGGCGATAAACCGGTGTGGGCGGTATACCGCGGTATTAAGAAACAGCGATATGGCGATATCGCTGTTTCCTAATAACCGCGGTATTTTGTGATGTCATTGAAGCTGTCAGGCGCACTGACCGCTTCAAAATCTAAGTCCACGGCCGCCCGCACCTACATTATTACATACCAGCTGTAGCCCGCAGTGGCCACCCAGGCTCCTCCTCGCTGGCTCCCATAATGCAGTCTCCGCCCACCGACGTCTGACGTTGGAATCAGATGCCGACCCGGCAAGGCTGCTGTGGCTGAGCAGCGCAGGACATGAGCGAGTGGCGGGAAAGTCCCACTCCGACTCCCACAAATTTAACTACGCCTGTGGAGCAAGAGAGACCCTATAGCTGCCGGCCCCGATTAAAGGTGTAATTTCGCTGACTATATGACCCCAATTGTATGTCTTTTTCTACTGTGGCACGGCCTTGTCCTACTCAGTCCTTCCTGCTAGCTGCGCCTGCACCGCACTAATAGCAGCCAGCAGGCAGGGAATGATCCATCATGAGTCCCTCCCTAAACCCATGAAGAAGGAATTACTGTATGGCAGGTGGTCATAGACATGGGGGGGGGGGGCACCTTGTGGCTGCTACCCCCATACTGTAATGTCTCCTTGTGGCTGCTACCCCCATACTGTAATGTCTCCTTGTGGCTGCTTCCCCCATACTGTAATGTCTCCTTGTGGCTGCTTCCCCCATACTGTAATGTCTCCTTGTGGCAGCTGCCCTGGTGGACAGTGTCCCATAGTGCTATACAGTATAACGTTTAATGTCTCCTAGCTGCCCAAGCCCATAACGTCTCCTTCTGGCCCCATTAACCCCATACATATAATGTCACCTTCTGGCCCCCGTACAGTATAACATCTCCTTGTGGCTGCCCCTATACAGTATAACGTCTCCTTGTGGCACCCATACAGTATAACATCTCCTTGTGGCTGCCCCCATACAGTATAACGTCTCCTTGTGGCACCCATACAGTATAATGTCTCCTTGTGGCTGCTCCCATACAGTATAATGTCTCCTTGAGACTGCCCCCATACAGTATAATGTCTCCTTGTGGCTGCCCCCATACAGTATAATGTCTCCTTGTGGCTGCCCCCATACTGTATAATGTCTCCTTGTGGCTGCCCCCATACTGTATAATGTCTCCTTGTGGCTGCCCCCATACTGTATAATGTCTCCTTGTGGCTGTCCATTTATAGTATAACGTCTCCTTGTGGCTGCCCCCATACAGTATATAACGTCTCCTTGTGGCTGCCCCCATACAGTATATAATGTCTCCTTGTGGCTGCCCCCATACAGTATAACGTCTCCTTGTGGCTGCCCCCATACAGTATAACGTCTCCTTGTGGCTGCCCCCATACAGTATAACGTCTCCTTGTGGCTGCCCCCATACTGTATAACGTCTCCTTGTGGCTGCCCCCATACTGTATATTGTCACCTTGTGGCTGCCCCATACATTAAAACGTCTCGTTGTGGGCCCTATACAGTATAATGTCTCCTTATGGCCTCCATACAGATATAACGTCTCCTTGTGGCCCCGATAGAGTATAACATCTCATTGTGGCCCCCATACAGTATAACATCTAATTGTGGCCCCCATACAGTATAATGTCTCCTTGTGGCTGCCCCCATACAGTATAACGTCTCCTTGTGGATGCCCCATACAGTATAACGTCTCCTTGTGGCCCCCATACAGTATAACTATAACGTCTCCTTGTGGCTGCCCCCATACAGTATAAACGTCTCCTTGTAGCTGCCCCCATACAGTATCACGTCTACTGGTGGCTGCCCCATATAGTATAACGTCTACTTGTGGCTCCCATACAGTATAACGTCTCCTTGTGGCTGCCCCCATACAGTATAACGTCTCCTTGTGGCTGCCCCCATACAGTATAACGTCTCCTTGTGGATGCCCCATACAGTATAAGGTCTCCTTGTGGATGCCCCATACAGTATAACGTCTCCTTGTGGCTGCCCCATACAGTATAATGTCTCCTTGTGGCTGCCCCATACAGTATAATGTCTCCTTGTGGCTGCCCCCATACAGTTATAACGTCTCCTTGTAGCTGCCCCCATACAGTATCACGTCTACTGGTGGCTGCCCCCATACAGTATAATGTCTCCTTGTGGCCCCATACAGTATAACGTCTCCTTGTGGCCCCCATACAGTATAACGTCTCCTTGTGGCCCCCATACAGTATAACGTCTACTGGTGGCTGCCCCCATACAGTATAACGTTTCCTTGTGGCTGCGCCCATACAGTATAACGTCTCCTTGTGGCTGCCCCCATACAGTATAACGTCTCCTTGTGGCTGCCCCCATACAGTATAACGTCTCCTTGTGGCTGCCCCCATACAGTATAACGTCTCCTTGTGGCTGCCTCCATACAGTATAACGTCTCCTCGTGGCTGCCCCCATACAGTATAACGTCTCCTCGTGGCTGCCCCCATACAGTATAACGTCTCCTCGTTGCTGCCCCATACAGTGTAAGTACAGTACAAGTTTTTCTTCTAAATGAGTATTTATCGCGATATATATCGTTATCGCGATAAATTTCATGATATCGTTATCGTGGGAATATTTTTGATATCGCCCAACCCTACTCTGTACTGACCTCTGATATATTTATACATAGTTATTAGGTGACCCCTCGGTTGTCTTTTTTCTAAAGTGAATAACCCTAATTTTGATAATCTTTCTGGGTACTGTAGTCCACCCATTCCAGTTATTACTTTAGTTGCCCTCCTCTGAACCCTCTCCAGCTCTGCTATGTCTGCCTTGTTCACAGGAGCCCAGAACTGTACACAGTACTCCATGTGTGGTCTGACTAGTGATTTGTAAAGTGGCAGGACTATGTTCTCATCACGGGCATCTATGCCCCTTTTGATACCCATTATCTTATTGGCCTTGGCAGCAGCTGTCTGACACTGGTTTCTACAGCTTAGTTTGCTGTTTAATTCTTAGGTCCTTTTCCATGTCAGGGTTACCCAATGATTTACCATTTGTGACATGGTGACTTGCATTATTCCTTCCCATATGCATAACCTTACATTTGTCAGTGTTAAACCTCATCTGCCACTTCTCTGCCCAAGCCTCCAGTCTATCCAGATCCATCTGTATTAGTGTACTGTCCTCTTCTGTGTTAATTACTTTACACCGTTTACGAGGCTGAAGTTGGTTTCTTATTCGTCAGTTTCTTATTCACATCATTTTTAATTTTTGGTTTTATTTAAGAATTTTGAGGACACCTTATCAACAGTACAATAAAAAGTTGCAGTGAGCCGAGCTTAATGTAAATCAGTTGAAAGCAGCATGAAAATTCAAAAGATGGGCACAAAATGGGCATCTAAGTAGG
>ONZH01020654.1:0-23278 GCA_900303285.1 Rhinella marina | reverse complement strand
TCGCCATCCAAGCAGAAAAGTGCGACATTGTTGTAAGTTAGTCAGTGAAAATCATTTAAAATATATATATCTCAGTTTGTGGAGTGGTTAGTTTCAAATAAGTATTTTAGGCCTCATTCGCCATCCAAGCAGAAAAGCGTGATATTGCTGTAAGGTAGTCAGTGAATATCATTAAAAAAAATAATGAATCTGAGTTTGTGGGGTTGTCAGTGTTACTTTTAAATAAGTATTTTAGGCCTCATTCGCCATCCAAGCAGAAAAGCGTGATATTGTTGTATGGTAGTCAGTGAATATCATTTTAAAAAAATATATATATATCTCAGTTTGTGGGGTGGTTAGTTTCAAATAAGTATTTTAGGCCTCATTCACCATCCAAGCATAAAAGCGTGACTTTGTTGTAAGGTAGTCAGTGAATATCATTTAAAAAAAAATGTATATATATATCTCAGTTTGTGGGGTGGTTAGTTTCAAATAAGTATTTTAGGCCTCATTCGCCATCCAAGCAGAAAAGCGTGATATTGTTGTATGGTAGTCAGTGAATATCATTTTAAAAAAATATATATATATATATCTCAGTTTGTGGGGTGGTTAGTTTCAAATAAGTATTTTAGGCCTCATTCACCATCCAAGCATAAAAGCGTGACTTTGTTGTAAGGTAGTCAGTGAATATCATTTAAAAAACAATTAAAAAATATTTCAGTTTGTGGGATGGTTAGTTTCAAATAAGTATTTTAGGCCTCATTCGCCATCCAAGCAGAAAAGCGTGATATTGCTGTAAGGTACGCAAATCAAAAGAAAACCATGGAGACACCATCACGTGTCTCAACGACGGTCAAACTAGCCAGGCCTTTTACTGGGAATTAACAACCAAGGGAAGGGTAGTCTCCAAAAGAAAACCACCTATGCCAAAGCATGGTATCCATCCACAGACAGCTTTTTCAGGGTATTTGCCCCTCATCAGTGTGGAGTAGGAATCTGGCTAGTGGGAGCAATGCCTAGTAAAAGACTATTAAAGAAAAGATGATTGACCTCAGGGAGATCAACCATCGTCACCACAGAAACACCATCACGAGTCTCAACGTTGGTTAATCTAAAACAAGGCTCCCTGGGAAAGATTCCTACTCCACACTGATGAGGGGCAAATACCCCGAAACAGCTGTCTATGGATGGATACCATGCTTTGGCATAGGTGGTTTCCTTTTGGAGACTGCCCTTCCCTTGGTTGTTCCTTCCCGGTGAAAGGCCTGGCTAGTTTGACCGTCGTTGAGACACGTGATGGTGTCTCCGTGGTTTTCTTTTGATTTGCATATTGCTTTCCCAGGGAGCCTTGTCTTAGATTCACCAACGTTGAGACTCGTGATGGTGTCTCTGTGGTGATAATGGTTGATCTCCCTGAGGTCAATCATCTTTTCTTTAATTGCTGTAAGGTAGTCAGTGAATATCATTAAAAAAAAAATAGTGAATCTGAGTTTGTGGGGTTGTCAGTGTTACCTTTTAATCAGTATTTTAGGCCTCATTCGCCATCCAAGCAGAAAAGAGTGACATTGTTGTAAGGTAGTCAGTGAATATCATTTTAAAAAATATATATATATCTTAGTTTGTGGGGTGGTTAGTTTCAAATAAATATTTTAAGCCTCATTCGCCATCCAAGCAGAAAAGCGTGACATTGTTGTAAGGTAGTCAGTGAATATAATTAAAATATATATATATATATATATATATATATATATATATATATATATATATATATATCTCAGTTTGTGTGGTGGTTAGTTTCAAATAAGTATTTTAGGCCTCATTCGCCATCCAAGCAGAAAAGCGTGACATTGCTGTAAGGTAGTCAGTGAATATCATTTAAAAAAAAAAATAGTGAATCTGAGTTTGTGGGGTTGTCAGTGTTACTTTTAAATAAGTAGTTTATGCCTCATTCACCATCCAAGCAGAAAAGCGTGACATTGTTGTAAGGTAGTCAGTGAATATCATTTAAAAAAAAAATAAAAAAAAAAAAATATAATGATGGTGTCGTGATGGTGTCTCTGTGGTGATAATGGTTGATCTCCCTGAGGTCAATCATCTTTTCTTTAATTGCTGTAAGGTAGTCAGTGAATATCATTAAAAAAAAAATAGTGAATCTGAGTTTGTGGGGTTGTCAGTGTTACCTTTTAATCAGTATTTTAGGCCTCATTCGCCATCCAAGCAGAAAAGAGTGACATTGTTGTAAGGTAGTCAGTGAATATCATTTTAAAAAATATATATATATCTTAGTTTGTGGGGTGGTTAGTTTCAAATAAATATTTTAAGCCTCATTCGCCATCCAAGCAGAAAAGCGTGACATTGTTGTAAGGTAGTCAGTGAATATAATTAAAATATATATATATATATATATATATATATATATATATATATATCAGTTTGTGAGGTGGTTAGTTTCAAATAAGTATTTTAAGCCTCATTCGCCATCAAAGCAGAAAAGCGTGATATTGCTGTAAGGTAATTAGTGAATATCATTTAAAAAAAGAATAGTGAATCTGAGTTTGTTGAGTTGTCAGTGTTAATTTTAAATAAGTATTTTAGGCCTCATTCGCCATCCAAGCAGAAAAGCGTGACATTGTTGTAAGGTAGTCAGTGAATATCATTTAAAAAGAATATATATATATATCTCAGTTTGTGTGGTGGTTAGTTTCAAATAAGTATTTTAGGCCTCTTTCGCCATCCATGCAGAAAAGAGTGACATTGTCATAAGTTAGTGAGTGACTATGATTTAAAAAATATATATATATATCTCAGTTTGTGTGGCGGTTAGTTTCAAATAAGTATTTTAGGCCTCATTCGCCATCCAAGCAGAAAAGCGTGATATTGCTGTAAGGTAGTCAGTGAATATCATTAAAAAAAAATAGTGAATCTGAATTTGTTGGGTTGTTAGTGTTACTTTTAAATAAGTATTTGTGGCCTCATTTGCCATAGAAAAAGAAATTTGCCATATAGTGTGTAGTTCTGTGCAGTAACCCATTGTACTGTAGTTCAGCAACCCATTGTTAACCCACTCTGTGGGTGACGGTATTTCTCAAATAAATAGTTAGGTCGTTGTGCAAGGCAGTGAGCAAAGTAAATTTTTTAGGTGGATTTTTAATTTCCTTTTATTTTAAATTTGTAATCAATCAGTATGTCACACAGAACGGTGACAGGCCCTTCACAGGGGAGGGGCAGTGGCAAAAATTTTTCTGGAATAGGCACAGGTTGCAGCAGAGGGAGGGGACGTGGCATTAGGGGTCACTTGGCGAGGCCAGAGCTACCGGTGTCATCTAGCGGTCGTGTGTTGACCACCAACTCAGCAGTTCTTGAATGGTTGACTCGGTCATCCACTTCCTCCCAGATGACATCGGACACACCCAGCCAAGAGTCGGTGGGTTCGTCAGATACAACCCTTATTTGGCATGGGCCTGGAGCACCTCCACTGCCCTCACCTGTCCTCAACCTGCCTCTGTCCTTTTCGGTTCCCTCAGCCAGAGAAGTACTATATGCTGTGGGCTCTGAGCCACTATACAGTGAGGACGAAATACTTGAGGACAGTCAGCAGCTACTGGGAAGCCAAGAGGTGGGACAGAAATCTGCTCCTTCCAGTAGGAGGTCAAGTACTGATGAGGAGAGTGTAGTGGGAAGTGATGTTGAGAGCGGTCAGGCTTTGTACACAGAGACAGTTGAGGAGGACATTAGCGACGTGCAAACTGTAGTTGATGATGATGTAGCCGATCGCACTTGGGAGCTGGGTGAAGCAAGGGCTTCATCATCATTATCGTCATCTGCAGACGAGACTGACAGCTTGCGCTTGAGGCAGCGGTGCAGCCAGCAAGTTGGTAGTGTGGGTGGGAGTCAGCATAGTGGCAGCAGTTCAAGGTTGGGAGCCAAATGGGCATGGGGTAGACCGCACTCTTCGCAGGTGCTTTCCGGCCTTGAAAAGAGCGGCACAGCGGCTCAGCCAGGCAGTGGAGGTTCTACTCCGTCAGTGCGGAGTGTTGGTGGTAAAATCGCCTACTCGGCGGTGTGGAAGTTTTTTGTTAAGACGCCTGAGGAGGTGAACATGGCAATATGTAGAATCTGTGGTCAGAAAGTGAAGCGTGGCCAGGGTGCTAATGTTGGCACCACGGCCCTGCGCCAACATATGCAGCGTCACCACAAAGTGGCCTGGGAGAACCGTGGCTCAGATGTGGCGGTCCAGTCGGCAGCAGCATCACCCAGTGGCACGCATCCCATTTCAGGCAGTCAAGGCTCCAGCACCTCTGCCAAAGGGAGCTGTCTCTCATCATCTACCGCTCCCGATGCTCCTGCTCCCCCTCCTCTTATTCATCGCCACTCATTACGGCAGCAGTCGTTCACCGAGGCGATTGCAAAGAGACAGCAGTATGCGTCCAGCCATTCTACAGCGGAGAAGCTGACCGTGCTCCTGTCCAAGTTGCTCGTGCTGCAATCCCTCCCTTTTCAACTGGTCGAATCTGCACCGTTAAGAGAACTGATGGCTTGTGCCGAGCCGAGGTGGAGAGTGCCAAGCCATCATTTATTTGCCAAAAAGTCAGTCCCAGCCCTGCACAAATATGTAGAAGAGAAGGTGGCCCAGTCCTTCAGCCTGTCAGTGTCTGCCAAAGTGCACGGCAGCGCCGACATGTGGAGTTGCAACTGTGGTCAGGGAAAGTACATGTCCTTTATGGCCCATTGGGTCAATGTGCTTCCTGCCCAGCCACACGAGCAACTTGAACAGGTGACACCACTTTCTCCTCCTTGTTGTCAAAATGGTGATCCTGCGCTAATGTCCGGCTCCTTCTCCACCACCTCAGCCTCCACTGCAGGTCCAAGTCATAGCGCTCCTCCAGCGTACCACATGTGCAGGGCACGGCGGTGTCATGCAGTTCTACGCCTGGTTTGCCTGGGCGAACAAAGTCACACAGGGTAGGAACTGCTCCGCGTCATGCAAGAAGAAATCGATTGCTGGCTTTCTCCGCGACAACTAAAAATCGGAACCATGGTGACAGACAACGGAAAGAACATGGTGTCCGCGCTGCGCCAAGGAGGGCTGAGCCATGCGCCCTGCATGGCGCACGTATTTAATCTAGTTGTTAAACGTTTCCTCAAGTCTTATACCCAACTGCAAAACATTCTCAAAATGGCCAGGAAACTTTGCATGCACTTCTGCCATTCCTACAGTGCCAATCACACCCTCCTTGAGCTGCAGCGGCAGAATGGCGGCCCCCAACATGTGACGTTTCCACCCGTTGGAATTCTACCCTCCATATGTTGGACCGACTGTATGAACAGAGAAAGGCCATAAACGATTTCTTAATGATCCAAGCGGACAGGAGTACTTCCCTGTGTAATTTTGATGTCAGCCAGTGGCAGCTCATGCGTGACACCTGCCGCTTGCTCAGGCCCTTTGAGGAGGCCACGTTATTTGTCAGTCGCCAGGACTACGGTATGAGCAATGTCATTCCACTGCTTCATGTCCTGGAACAGATGCTGCAAAATCTTTCTGGTCAGGGGACTGGAGACGTAGAGACTGGATCTTAAGGCCACATGAGTCCGGTGGGGGCTGAACTGGAGGAGGAGGAGGACATTGGAGCACAAGCATTTAGTGGTTTTTCTACCCAGGTGACAGAAGAGGAGGAGCAGGAGCAGCCAGAGGAGGTAGAGGGAGATGCGGAAGATGAGGCAGATGACCCAGAGACACCATGGTAGTATACAGTGGAGTTGGAGGCAGGGAGTCCCTCCAAGTCACTTGCGCAAATGGCCCGATGGATGCTCACTTGCTTACGTAGTGACAGCTGAATAGTCACCTTCCGGCAGAGAGGTGACTTCTGGCTCTCCACCCTCTTGGACCCTCGCTACCGGTCTAAAATGGGGGCCTTTTTTTTCACCTGCTGAGAGGGAGGACAAACTGAAGTACTATAGAGACATCCTATGTAGTCACTGATTACATGAAAAAGACACCGAGTCCTAAATAGTTCATATAAACTTACTCTACTAAATTTATTATTTCATGATAAAACAACAACCATTTACATCATCTATAATCTAAAGAACCTCAGCTCTGAACACTCCTGCCGCCAGCTAGAATACCCCAATCACCCTCTCATAATATCATAAAGGCAATACACTATTGCACTCTGCCCTTAGAAAACATCACAGCATGGAAGGTGCTAAATTCAATGAAAAAATGTTAACCCCATATACGGCAGTACATCAATAGATTGCACACAGGACTTCCCGTCTCAATATACTCTATATATTAGGCATTATGTACCCCGAACTGGCCGTAATTGTGCCTCTCTGTGGCCTACTCATGCTGCGTCCACCGCCTCAACACGTTGTCTCCCAGCTGCCGCTACGTCCAAACTATGTAATTGTGCATCTCTGTGGCCTACTCATCCTGCGTCCGCCGCCTCAGCATGCTTTCTCCCAGCTGCCGCTACCTCCAAACTATGTAATTGTGCCACTCTGCGGCCTACTCATGCTGCGTCCCAGCTGCCGCCTCCACATGCTGTCTCCTAGCTGCCGCTACCTCCAAACTATGTAATTGTGCCAGTCTGTGGCCTGATGCTGCTGTGTCCGCCGCCTACTCATGCTGTCTCCCAGCTGCCGCTACGTCCAAAGTATGTAATTGTGCCACTCTACGGTATGTTGCATTTAAATTTTTTTGACTGCTGCTGTCTCTCCCAGGCTATGTCACTGTGCCATTCTGTCTCTTTAAAATTAGTACCACTCCTGCTGCCTCTCCAACTCTGTTGCCTTGAAATGTATTCGACTGTTGCCTCTTGCAGCTGCTGTTACGGTGCCACTCTGTGGCCTCAAAATTGATTCAAATTTTTTGGACCTTCTGCTCGGCAGTATGTCAGTCGTAAATTTTTTGTACGTTCTGTAGTCCCATTCCATTATTCATAGCTCCAGTATACAGGAAACTGAGCTAACTGTAGTTGATGATGATGTAGCCTATTGCACTTGGGAGCCGGGTGAAGCAAGGGCTTCATGGTCATTATCGTCATCAGCACACAAAGATTCGACTGCTGCTAGCTCAACTTTACAGGAAACCCTATTTGTTTTGAACACTCAAATTTTTTAAAGTAAATTATTCCAGCTCCCGGGACACTCGGCAATGAGCATGGGGGAGGCGATAGGCAGGGGCTCCCACAAGTGGTAGCTCAGCTCCCTGCAGACCGCCAGCTCGATCTCAAGATGGAACTTCTCAGCGCACTGTGTCAACACTGCAATTTTGCCAACGTCAAGGCAAAGCTGTAGTCTGCACTGCACCTCCTCTGCCTTACGTTCCCTGGCATAACCAGCCGCGATACCGATGAGAACATGTACTACAGTTGATCTTAATCAAAAGGCCAAGAATTCTTTTTTACGGTCTGCTCTTCAGGGTATGTCACCATGCCACTCTCCGGCCTGATGCTGCTGCCGCCGCCGACTACGCACGCCGTCTCGTAGCTGCCGCTACCTCCAAACTATGTAATTGTGCCAGTCTGTGGCCTGATGCTGCTGCGCCCGCCGCCTACTCATTCTGTCTCCCAGCTGCCGCTACCTACAAACTATGTAATTGTGCCTCTCTGCGGCCTACTCATGCTGCGTCCCAGTTGCCGCCTACTCACGCTGTCTCCCAGCTGCCGCTACATCCAAAGTATGTAATTGTGCCACACTAATTTTTTTGACTGCTGCTGCCTCTCCCAGGGTATGTCACTGTGCCATTCTGTCTCTTTAAAATTAGTACCACTCCTGCTGCCTCTCCAACTCTGTTGCCTTGAAATGTATTCGACTGCTGCCTCTTGCAGCTGCTGTTACGGTGCCACTCTGTGGCCTCAAAATTGATTCAAATTTTTTGGACCTTCTGCTCGGTAGTATGTCAGTCGTAATTTTTTTGTACGTTCTGTAGTCCCATTCCATTATTCATAGCTCTAGTATACAGGAAACTGAGCTAACTGTAGTTGATGATGATGTAGCCTATTGCACTTGGGAGCCGGGTGAAGCAAGGGCTTCATGGTCATTATCGTTATCTGCACACAAAGATTCGACTGCTGTTAGCTCAAGTATACAGGAAACCCTGTTTGTTTTGAACACTCAAATTTTAAAAGTAAACAATTCCGGCCCCCGGGACACTCAGCGATGAGCATAGGGGAGGCGAGAGGAAGGGGCTCCCACAGGTGGAAGCTCAGCTCCCTGCAGACCGCCAGCTCAATCTCAAGATGGAACTCCGAACTTTCTTGGCGTGTTGGGTCAATACTGACATTTTGTCACAGTCGAGGCAAAGCTGTAGCCTTCTCTGCACCTCCTCTGTCTTACGTTCCCGTCTGCTGGCATAACCAGCCCCAATACTGATAAGAACATATGCAACAGTTGATCTTCAGGGTTTGTCATCTTGCCACTCTCCGGCCTGATGCTGCTGTCGCCACCGCCAACTCCACATGCTGTCTCCTAGCTGCCGCTACGTCAAAATTTGGTAATTGTGCCACTCTGTGTCCTCCAAATTGTACTACTACTTCCACTGCTGCTGCCACTTTCAGAGTCTGTCATTCTGCCACTCTGTGGCCTACTCATGCTGCTTCCACCTGGCCACACTGTCATTGTGCCACTCTATAGTCTGCTGATGCTGCTGCCACTGCTATCTCCAACCTGTCTGGGGGGGCTCTGCTTGTATAAGCGTGTAATAGAACAGGTTCTGTTGAAATGTATGTGGAATCAGTAAATTGGTGTAAAAGGCGTGCGCTTTTGGCGCTCTATTAGGATCATGGGCCTCTTGACGATTCTTTATAGCTGTCGCTAACATTGACCTGTAAGGCTGAGTTCAGACTTGAGTTGTTTGGTGAGTTTTGGCCCCTTAAATGCCCAAATACATAAAAGTGTGCAGTGATTCTAAGAAGCCTGTGATGTGCGTGTCACACTGGCTCACAGTATTCTTCCACTACCACAGTAGAACACTGAGTGTACTCAAGCGCAATGCTGGCATTCACTGTAATGTTGATTTGTACGCTAATGCTACGCATTGTATGCTAATGCTACGCATTGTATGCTAATGTGTACGAATTTGTATGCTAATGCGTATGCGTTTGTACGCTAATGCGTACGCATTGTGCACAAATGCGTACAAATTCAGTTAATTAGCATACTTTTACAAGCGAAAGGAGTAAAAGAGGAGAAGTCGCGATTCTGACCTTTTTCTATTTCTTCCGAGCGCCTGGTTTAGTCCCATTGAATTACATTATGCTCGGTTGCTTGGCCAGAGCACCCGAGCATACGAGCACAGAAGTGCTTGCTCTACACTACTCCCTATGCGTTTTACTGCAAGGCACAGTGTTCTACACCACTATCCAGGCTCTCTGCAGCCCGGAAGTAGCCATTTTTTAATCTTTTCGGAAAATTCGGCGAACTAGCCGAATCGAATTTTTGAAAAATTTGCTCATCTCTAGTAATCACATATATATGCTGTTAGTTTGAATGTAATCAATGGCCCCCACCCCTCAAAATGGAAACGTATTTGTAAACACATAAACAAAAGGTAATGGGTTTAGACCTAAATTCGTTATCCCTCACAGATACTTTTGTGTGCTGGTGTTGATCACCTATATGCTAGTTTAATTAAATTGAAAAAGTTACAAAAAAATAACACTTTGTGTGTAGAAATAAATGAATGTTAACAGATGATTAAGGGACAAGCCCCACACTCAATATCACGTTAACACTCACAGGTAGATAGATTGCTTTCCTACCCTGTCTCTTTTCTGGTTTAATAAAATTTAACAATCACTCGCAAAAAAATCAGTTTCAACCATTTGGAAACTGAATTAACATAAACGGATGACTGAGGCTTTATGCTCAATTCCACGTTAACGCTCACAGGTAGATTGCAGCTATACCATGTGTTTTGGTACAGTAATCATGTATATCTGCTGGATAATTAAAATGAACCCCTAAAAAAGTCAAATTGCAACTGTGTGCAAATGGAGTTCACAAAAACAGATTATTGAGGCTGGATTTGGCCCTGATTGTTTTTGCACTCTCACTGTCTCCCTAAGTTAATTTTTCTGGCAGACGTTTTAACACCCAATCAGCCTCTTTCACAGCCCAGCACAAAATCTCTGTACAGCATTAGGCCTTGTTCACACTTCAGTTATTTGATCAGTTATTTCCATCAGTTATTGTGAACCAAAGCCAGGTGCGGGTCAAAAACACTGAACAGGTGCAAATCTTTTAATTACACCTGATCTCTGTGTAGCCTCCACTCCTGGTTTTGGCTCACAATAACTGATGGAAATAACTGATCTAATAACTGAAGTGTGAACAAGGCCTAAAACCGAAGTTTTGAGCAAAGTGACTTCAGATCAAAGTGATCCAGGGACTTGTTGGATGAGCCTAGGGAAATATAGACTACAGTCACTGGCAGGCAAAGTGTGTGGAAGAGTCTGATGGTGTGGACTAGTGATGAACAAAGCAAGCTTTGTATTCTAGTTCCAAAGTCACTTCACTCAAAACTTTGCTTTAACACTGTACAGAGATCCGTCTCCATACAGCATTAAAATGTATGGCCTCTGATGAAGCAAAGTCAGCTATTCCCGAAGTTTTGAGAGACTTCGGTGAATAATTTTGGTATGTCATTTTTAAACTGAAAAACCATTTTAAAATTGGATACAAACTTGGCTTCGGTTCTGAGGTATCAATTGGAACCGAAGTCTAGTTCGGATCCAAGTTTTAAAATGGCTTTTCAGTTTAAAAGTCAAATACTGACTTTATTCACTAAAGTCTCACAAGACCGCATCGTCAGAGGCTGTTCATTTTAATGCTGTACGGAGTGTGGACCTCAAATGAAGTTAATGTAAGAGAGGAGTAGATGACCCGAAATGTGTAATGTGGACAAAAAAGTAGATCTAGGAGTATCAGAAAACCATAGCCCACCATAAGATAGAGCAGCAGGGGAAGCTGAATATTAAAGCCAAGTTTATGTAAGAGCAAGCAAGTTAAGAGAAAAGAAGAAATCATGGATAATGGGGTGCTTGTTGAACACTGACCGAGAGATCCAGACATCGCAGTTAAAAGAGATAGAAGAAGGTGCACAGCAAATGTTAATCAAATTCCCAGGATTTGTATGAGGTGGAAGCTGAAATTAGCATAATAAGGTGGACTAGGTTTGGTGGGATGTCACCTACAGCTAATACGAGTAGAATAGAAAGAGAGAGCGGGTGGTTGAATAATATGTGAGTGTGTTTTTTGTGCTGTACGTTGGAGAAATATGAGTCAAGGTGATTTAAAAAGTGTATGTGAACTGTACATGGGTGTGGATAGAAGGAACAAAGGATGGACATTGTGGAGGAGATTGAAGGTAAACTGGAGAAGGAATAAAAAAAGAAACAGTGAGACACTATTGAACATACCTGAGCAGTGAACAACTTTATGTAGCTCACATAGCATCCCTTTCTCCTGCCCTGTCTAATTGTTTTGACTAACTGCAGGGCACTTAAACAAGATGGCTAGAGATGAGTGAATCGAAGCTGACAAAGTGGAGTTCGATCCGAATTTCGGGAAATATTCGATTTGCACCAAATCCGAATTTCCTGACGCTTTGTGGTAACGAATTTCCTAAAATGGCTGCTGCACATGTTAGCACATGGAGCAAGGAACTCTAGGAACAAGGGATCACCCACAATGCCATGCATGCAGCCAATCAGCAGCCAGCCATGCATGCAGCCAATCAGCAGCCAGCCATGTGATGTCTCAGTCCTATAAATAGCCTCAGCCATCTTGGATTCTGCAATTTTCCAGTGTGCTTAGTGAAGGGAGAGGCGCTAGGGACAATGCTAGGAAAGACTTGAAAACTTATATTTTGCCCAATAGAAGTTCAGGGACAGAGCATTAGAAGTGTAGGGAAAGGATAGGGAGGAATGTATTGAAGCAGAACAGGGTTCAATAGGGGTGTTTAGAGATAGGGTTATAGGAACAATCCTATTACACCTTGGTGTACTGACTGGGTTTCAAAATTGCCATGATACAGCTGCTAACTTCAGGTTTGTAATAGATCATACCTCTGTAATTCCAATTATTGGGGTCTTATTAGCCCTTGTGCGGGGCAGTTATATGTTCTAAAGCTTTTTTTTTTTTTTGGTGTGTATTAGTGGCAAAAAAAGGATTATTTGCTGCATAGCGCTGCAGTTACATATATGTTCTATTTTTTGCGTGTATTAGTGGTAAAAAAGAAAAGGGCTTATTTGCCATTGTGTAGTGAATTTACTTTGTCATTCTGTGGTGAATTTTTTTTTGGCTGATACAGCTTTTTGTGGGTAAATTGCTCGGTGATTGTATTGTATCTTCCTACTCTGTGACTTTATTCAGTCTCTTCTTTACGGAGGGAATAATTGTGTCGATTAGCAATTCAGTGGTGAAATTTGTTTTGGGTTGTACAGCCTTTTTTGGGAAAATTTCTTGTTGATTGGACAGTATCTTCCTGCTCAGTCTATTCTTTGAGAACTGACTAATTGCGTTGATTAGCCATTCAGTGGTGAAATTTGTTTTGGCTGATACAGCTTTTTGTGGGCAAATTGCTCTGTGATTTTATTGTATCTTCCCACTCTGTGACTTTTCTCAGTCTCTTCTTTGGGAACTGACTAATTGCGTCGATTAACCATTCAGTGCTGAAATTTGTTTTGGCTGATACAGCTTTTTGTGGGCAAAATGCTCTGTGATTTTATTGTATCCTCCCGCTCTGTGACTTTTCTCAGTCTCTTCTTTGGGAACTGACTAATTGCATCGATTAGCCATTCAGTGGTGAAATTTCTTTTTGGCTTTACAGCCTTTGCTCGGTAATTGCATTGTATCTTCCATAGGCACTGACTAATTGCGTCGATTAGCCATTCAGTGGTGAAATTTTTATTAGTTATGCAGCCTTTATTCTGTGATTGTGTTGTATCTTCCATAGGCACTGACTAATTGCATCAATCACCAAAGTGATTGCCAAGAGACGTGTGTGGTCCTATGGTGCAGAAGCTGAACGTGCTACCTGTCACGGGAGGTCTGGGGTTCGGGGAGAGTGGCAGTCCCTTAGCTCGACCCGCAACCCCTGTCCCTGCCTACTTGCCTCACCCTAGGCTAAAGGTCCTAGGGGGACAACTGGACGACAGGCCCTAGTCTAGCTAGGGAAGCGGGGATGGAGGACAGACAAACAACGAGAAACACAGAGGAGGGTCAGACGGTCCGAGGTCGATAACAAGAGAGCAGTATCAGGTCAAAAACGTAATCCACAAGAATGTCCAAGAAGCTAGCTGGGGTAAAGCACAGAGAGTCAAAATAGCAAAAACACTGAGATCAAGGCGAGATCCAGGAGCACAGCTGCGATAGGATACCAAAAACAGGAGCTCAAGGAAGGCTGGTGACTGCTGGAAGACCAAACAAGCACTGGCAATGAGGTGCAGCAGGAAGGAACCTAAATACAGACGGGACTCCCGCCCCAAACCCTGATAGGGGCTGGGAATCTGTCAGTAAGATTAGCCCCAATCAAAGAACACCTGGTAACAACAGGGTGGATGCCAGTGAAAACAGCAAAGCCAGTTTAAAGGGACATGCTCACTGAAATCAGAGTGTGCGTAACTAGGAACGCGAGTTGGGTGCGCCAACCCGCCGCGTCCCTAGCAACGGTTCAGGCACAGGACGACCGGCAGCCGAGGCACGGCGGCCAGACCTGCAGCCGGCCCTGACACTACCAGCCAAGTTGCTGGCACTGCAGTCCCTCCCTTTCCAAGCGGTGGATTCTGCACCTTTCAGAGAACTGATGACTTATGCCGAGCAGAGGTGGAGAGTCCCAAGCTGTCATTTATTTGCCAAAAAGGCAGTTCCAACCCTGCACAAATATGTAGAACAGAAGGTGGGCCAGTTCTTGAGCTTATCGGTGTCTGTCAAAGTTCACAGCAGCGCCAACGTGTGGTGCTGTAACTACGGTCAAGGACAATATATGTCCTTTACGACCAACTTGGTAAATGCGGTTCCCACACAGCCAAACCAGCAACTTGGCCAGGCGACACCACTTCCGCCTCCACGTTCTTACGCCGTTGGTTCTGTGACAATGTCAGCCTCTGCCTCCTCATCCTCCATGGTGTCCTCAGCCTCCACTGCAGGGAGAATTCACAGTGTCCCACCAGCATACCACATGTGCAGGGTACGGCGGTGTCATGCTGTTCTGCACCTAGTTTGCCTGGGTGAAAGGAATCACACAGGGGATGAACTGTTCCGCATCCTTCATTAAGAAATCAAATCCTGGCTTTCTCCACGACAACTCAAAATCGGAACCATGGTGACAACAACAGAAAGAACATGGGGTCGGTGTTGCATGAAGGAGGGTTGTGCCATGTGCCTTACATGGCGCATGTGTTCAATCTGGTTGTTAAGCAGTTCCTGAAGTCTTCCACCCATCTGCAAGACATCCTAAAAAAAGGCCATGAAACTTTGCAGGCATTTCAGCCACTTGTACACCACCAAGCACACCCTCCTTGAGCTATAGCGGCAGAACGGCATCCCCCAACATAGGCTGATATGCAACGTTTCCTCCCGTTGCATTTCCACCATCCATATGTTGGATGGACTGTACGAACAAAGAAAGGCTATAAACAATTTCTTGATGATCCAAGTGGACAGGAGTACTCCCCTGTGTAACTTCAATGTCAGCCAATGGCAACTCATGCGTGACACCTGCAGTTTGCTCGTGCCCTTTGAGGAAGCCACATTATTTGTCAGTCGACAGGACTATGGGATGAACAACGTCATTCCAGTGATTCATATCCTGGAAAATATGCTGGTAAATCTGGCTGGTCAAGGTACTGGAGATGCGGCATTTACATCTCACGGCCACATAAGCCCTGTTGGGGCTGAACTGGAGGAGGAGGAAGAGGAGGAGGACATTGGAGCACAAGCAATGTGTAGCAAAATGGGTGGCTTTTCTACACAGGTGACAGGAGAGGAGGAGTAAGAACAGCCAGAGGAGCTACAGGGCAATGAGGAAGACGAGGCAGAGGACCCAGACACACCATGGCAGTATGCAGTGGAGATGGAGGCAGGGAGTCTCTCCGAGTCACTTGCGCAAATGGCTCGATGCATGCTCACTTGCTTGCGTAGTGACAGCCAAATTGTGACCATTCGGCAGAGGGATGACTTCTGGCTTTCAATCTTGTTGGACCCTCACTATCAGTCCAAAATAGCCTTTTTCACACCCTCTGAGAGGGAGAACAAACTGAACTACTATTGAGACATCCTATGTAGTCAGTTGGCCGCTGCCTATCTGCGCCATCATCCATCCTCTCGCAGGTATGACTGGGGGGGGCCCTCTGTGCTCACGTTCCACTGTCATGGCTGCTGGGGGTGTGGCAGGAGCAGTACCAGCACCATCAGCAGCAGCCTGAGTCCAGAGTTGCTGATGAGCAGCTTTCTTCACTCACATAGTTTATAAACTACTCACCAGCAGCTAGACATAGAGCAGAACCTGAACCAGCAGGTGGTGGCATACTTGGAGTGCACCCTGCCATCTTTCATTGAAGATCTGCTGGACTTCTGGGCAGCCAAACTGGATTTGTTGCCGCAACTGGCCAAGTTTGCCCTGGAAAAGCTGTCCTGCCCAGCCAGTAGTGTGGAATTAGAGCGGGTGTTTAGTGTGGCAGGGGGCATAGTTACCCCAAGGAGAACTTGCTTGTCCATCCAAAATGTGGAGAGACTGACCTTTGTCAGGATAATTCAGGTGTGAATCAGCCAGATTTCCACCCACCAATGCCTGATGCATCAGATTAGATCATCCATGCTGCCTCACCCAAACCTTGACAAAAGAGACCGGTTTCTTCTGGCTACCTGCTTCAGCCACTACTCTGATGCTGCCACCTGCCTGATGCCACACATTTGATGCCAAGTGCTCCTTCTTACACCCACCATCGTCAGCGGGTACTATTACTGCCATCTACCTCCCACTCTGTCACCGGCTCACTCCGTGGTCTCCTGCTGCCACCTCCACATTATCTCACCTTGCCACTCTGTGGTCTCCTGATGCTGCTGCTGCAACATCTACACTCTGTTATTGTGCCACTCTGTGTCCTCCTCCAGATGCTGCTGCCACCTACACATTATGTCACCTTGCCTCTCTGTCACACCTTCTGCAGTCACAGGCAGGTCAAAGTTGACAACAATTGACACTTCAGTATCTCGGTACTGAATCCAACTTCAGATTGCAGTATAAAAAAGTTGTAGAATCAAATGCCGAAGTTCTTCACTGAAGTCTCATGAGGCTTTGGATTAAATTAATTTAACCTCCGCAAAGCCTGATTGCCTGTTTGGAGTTGGGAAGGAATTTTTTCCCCTTAATATTAGGAAAATTGACTTCTACCTCACAGAGGCTTTTTGCCTTCCTCTCGATCAACTTTCAGGATAACAGGCTGAAATGGATTGATGGATGTTACTATTTTTTCTGTCCTTATCTACTCCCCCACTACTGAGATCACGGCCAGCTGAAAGGGGGAAGGGGAATTTTAGCTCCTCATATCTTGTGCTGGGTAAAAGCAAGTGACATTAGTACACCCCCTCAGTGCCCTAAGAATCTATAATGCCCCCCCCCCGTAGTCTCCCCAATGTCTATAATGCCCCCCATAGTAGCCACAGTATGTACAGTGCCTTGCGAAAGTATTCGGCCCCCTGAAACTTTTCTACCTTTTGCCATATTTCAGGCTTCAAACAAAAAGATATAACATTTTAAATTTTTGGTGAAGAATCAACAACAAGTGGGTCACAATTGTGAAGTGGAACAAAATTTATTGCATCATTTAAACTTTTTTTGTAATAATAAAACTGAAAAGTGGGGCATGCAAAATTATTCGGCCCCCTTGCATTAATACTTTGTTGCGCCACCTTTTGCTGCGATTACAGCTGCAAGTCGCTTGAGGTATGTATCTATCAATTTTGCACATCTAGAGACTGAAATTCTTGCCCATTCTTCCTTGCAAAACAGCTCAAGCTCTATGAGGTTGGATGGAGAGCGTTTGTGAACAGCAGTTTTCAGCTCTTTCCACATATTCTCAATTGGATTCAGGTCTGGACTTTGACTTGGCCATTCTAAGACCTGGATACATTTATTTTTGAACCATTCCATTGTAGATTTTGCTTTATGTTTGGGATCATTGTCTTGTTGGAAGATAAATCTCCGTCCTAGTCTCCAACAGGTTTTCATCCAGGATGGTCCTGTATTTGACTCCATCCATCTTCCCATCAATTTTAACCATCTTCCCTGTCCCTGCTGATGAAAAGCAAGCCCAAACCATGATGCTGCCACCACCATGTTTGACAGTGGGGATGGTGTGTTCAGGGTGATGAGCTGTGTTGCTTTTACGCCAAACATATCGTTTTGCATTGTTTCCAAAAAGTTCGATTTTGGTTTCATCTGACCAGAGCACCTTCTTCCTCATGTTTGGTATGTCTCCCAGGTGGCAAACTGTAAACGAGACTTTTTATGGATATCTTTGAGAAATGGCTTTCTTCTTGCCACTCTTCCATAAAGGCCACATTTGTGAAGTGTTCGACTGATTGTTGTCCTATGGACAGACTCTCCCACTTTAGCTGTAGATCTCTGCAGTTCATCCAGAGTGATCATGGGCCTCTTGGCTGCATCTTTGATCAGTCTTCTCCTTGTTTGAGATGAAAGTTTAGAGGGATGGCCAGGTCTTGGTAGATTTGCAGTGGTCTGATACTCCTTCCATTTCAATATGATCGCTTGCACAGTGCTCCTTGGGATGTTTAAAGCTTGGGAAATCTTTTGGTATCCAAATCTGGCTTTAAACTTCTCAACAACAGTATCACGGACCTGCCTTGTGTTTTCCTTGGTCTTCATGATGCTCTCTGTGCTTTAAATAGAACTCTGAGACGATCACAGAGCAGGTGCATTTATACGGAGACTTGATTACACACAGGTGGATTCTATTTATCTTCATCAGTCATTTAGGACAACATTGGATCATTCAGAGATCCTCAATGAACTTCTGGAGTGAGTTTTCTGAACTGAAAGTAAATGGGTCGAATAATTTTGCACTCCCAACTTTTTAGTTTTATTATTACAAAAAAGGAGAACACAGACAGCCCACGTTTGTGATTTACTAGCATATTAATAAGGCCTAAGACAAAGGTATCTTAAGAAATTACTGTTTGGAACCTGATTCTGATTAACAGCTCAATTAGTGTTATTAGATAAATGTAATGAGCAGATTTTTATGAAGACAAAAATTCATTAGTGTGACAACTCTTTATTGTACAATCTCCCATATGCTCTTCAGCAATCTGTATTGAATTATAAGAATGACCAAACAAAACGATCTTTAATGTTATATATATCATTGCCTCATCACCATTATAAATTTATCAGAGCATTTATGTGAATAGTCCAGTGTGCCAACTTGAATTAAGCATTTGCTTTAGAAATAGGGAAAAAGCAAAACATGCACGTTCCATCATTGACTGTGTCCCATCTGACATAAAAGCCATAAAAGCCTTGAATACAGAAAAATAAGATGGAACCAGTCATGGCCACTCTGCTTATCTTTTGTTATCAACACAATGTTTCTGTTCACACATTTTCATAAGGTAATTGCATTGAGTTGTTTGTGCCTGTTTTCAATAGAGATGCCTTTTGACACTCAGAAACGTTGAGTTTTAACAAAAGACAACCTTCAACTCTCGAGCATACATATTGCATGTACTGTACATGCTTTTTAACATTGTAGTCTAAAAATTCTTCAAATCCATCTGCAGAAAACATTTTGTTTGTTTTTGATATGCGTATTAATTTTCTGAGAAAACAACATAACATAAAGCTTTGCTTTGCATCTAAAATCCGTTAGAAATCATTACCAACTATCCCTATTAGAACAGTGATGTTGTCCATAGAAGTCACTTTCAGCTATTATTGTGGTAGAATGCAAAACTGCTTCTAGTCTGTGACCAGTATTGGTTTAGCAAACAAAATGCAAATTTTAAATCAGAGATTCTTGGCACACATTTTGATCAAATTGCGTGGGCCCAACCTGACGCTCAAGATGACCTCATTCAGATGATGTCATGGGAGAGAAGAATCAAGCAAAATAAATATTTGTTTTCCCAGGACATAAGCCACTACTAAACATTTGTGGCAGCAGCTTTCTCCCCTCTCCCCTTTGAATACATACACATGTTCAGCTAGCTGAAAGTATATGTGTAGGGTGGAGCCGGGAGAGACTTGGGAGATATAAGCCACTGAATGTGTGTGGCCGCCCTTAGCTCTCTTTTGAGCCTATAAATAAACATTTAATCAGTATAGGCAAGAACCAGTATTATTCAGAACTAACTAGAACATTTGCCTCAAACAGGTGGGGGAAAAAGCACCTTCAAGATGAATGCAGTTAATATCCCTAACAATATAATGCAACAGACACAGTTAGCACCTACTAACAACGTGGAATAATATATGTGTGATATACAGTATGTGTATGTATATACGTGCAATACTAATAAATGTGAGATTCTTAGCAGAAATGTTGGTAAATTGTTTATATATTTTCAGTGGAGGACACTACTAGGGATAGAGTATTTCCTAAGAATACAAAAAAATTGAATGCTGAAATCAAATACATCATATACTTCAGGAGTTGCCCATACACATTAGTTTTTCAGCCAGTCTTGCCATAAATGGCGGGTTTGGTCTGCAATAGTATAATGTTTATAATAGAAATACTTCCATAAAAAATGTTTTTATTGCAAATCTATATGTAGCAATATTGTATATAGTGTTTAGAGAATAGAAGTGAAACAAACCGAATTTCAGGAAAACTTTGATTCACCACAAATCCAAATTTCCTCTCACTTCATTGTATTGAATCATTTTTTTTCCTAAAATGGCGACATAGTGAAAGTAACAAGACCACGAAGGAGATAATACCCTTAATGCCATGCAACCAGCCAATCAGCAGATTCCCTGTGATGTTACAGCCCTATAAAAAGCCTAATCCTGTATGGTCTCCATCATTCTACTGCGATTTGAGCATAGGGAGAGATGTGGCAAGTGCTAGGGAGTGTGCTTTAGCAATCTTTTAATTGAAGAATATTGGATAGTGACAGTGAAGGGACAGTGTTGGTAGACCATAGGGAGAGTTTTCAGACACTGTAGAGAGAGAGAGAATAGGGAGACTACAGAGACAGTGCAGGCTCTGAGTAATCGTCCTGTGCATCTTGATCCACTGCCGTGCCATTCATTCTTAATCTGTTCTGTTATACATAGACTGACTGTGCATCAAAATTTGTCTCAACAGTTGGTCTAATATATAGACATGTGTACCTAGTTAATCTGCTGCACAATTAATAATTCATCTGTTCAGCTATACATAGCCATACGGTGCATCAGACTCATTGTCAGCAGCGAGTGCAGTGCAACAGGCAGTGCAAGTTTATATAGTTCATCTGCTGGGCCATTCATACTTAATCTGTTGTTTTATGCATAGACTGTTTGTTCCTCAGAATTAGTCTCAACAGTCGGTCTAATATATAGATGTGTGTACCAAGTTAATCTGCTGTACCATTAATAATTAATCTGCGAGCAGTCAGGAATATGACCATGAGAATGGTCAGGGTGACATAAGTGGCAAACAGAAACTAGTGGATGATGATGTAGCGGATTACACATGGGACCAGGGTTTTGGGGTGGGGTGGCAGATGGCTTGTGAGACAGCAGCAGAGTGGCAGCGTGCCACTGAGCATGCCAATGAGCAAGCAGGCTGGAAATATTGGAAGATCTGGAGCCAAACACGCCCAGGGTAGACAGTCTGCTACTCAGGAGCCTACCTGTCAAGAAACAAGTAGCAGAGCACAAGTTTATAAAGACAGCGGAAGGCTTTCAGGGTGTGGTGTTAGGGGTAAAATGCTAAACTCTGCAGTGTGGAAATTTTTGTATCAAGTCGCTGGAGGACGTTAGCATTGCAGTATGCAGGATATGTGGGCAGAAGATGAATCACATTCAGGGTGCTAATGTTAGCACAAAGGCCTTGCGTCAACACATGGAGCATCACCATAAAGTGGCCTGGGAAAACCGTGGCATTAATGTAGTCGTACAACCTGACGCAGCAAGTGCTACAACTCCGAGCTGCCAGCATGCCTTCTCCAGCAGTCAGGGCTCCTAAACCTGAGCAGAAAGAAGCTGTTGTTTTTTCCCTTCATATATTGCTCCTTATGCTCCTCTTCCTCTTACTCCTTGCCACGTGTTTTACCAGCAATCAATCACCAAGGAAATTGCAAAGAGACAACAGTATGCATACACTCATCCAACGGTACAGAAGCTGAAGTGCACCTGGCCATGTTGCTGGTACTACAGTCCCTCCCTTTTCAAATCTTGGACTGTGAACATTTCAGTAAAATGACGGCTTGTGCCCATCCAAGGTGGAGAGTCCCAAGCCGTCATTACTTCTGTAAAAAAAAACTGTACCAGTCCTGTACACATATCTTAAGCAGAAGGAGGGCCATTCCCTGAGCCTGATACAGTTCATGCCAGTGCTGACGTGTGAAGCTGTAACTATGGTCATGGACTAAATTTGTCCTTTACAGTGCACTGGGTATATGTGGGTCTGGCCCAGGCACACCAGAAACTTGGCCAGGTGATTGCAAACCCATCTCTGCAATATAATTGTGGAATTTCTGCATCTGTTTCCTCCTCTTCCTCCTCATCCTCCACCTTGTCCTGAGCCTCCACTGTAGGCGCAGTTCAGAGTGGTCCTCCAGCATACCATCTGCTGTCACGCGGTTCTGCACCTAGTAAGGGCTCATGCACACAAACGTACACTTTCTTTCTAGTGTCTGTTCTGTTTTTTTTTTGCGGACCGTATGCGGCTCCATTCACTTCAATGGGTCAGCAAAAAGAAACGTAAAACACTCCATGTGCATTCCGTGTCTGTATGCCCGCACGGCTGTTCCGCAAAAAAGTAGTGCTTGTCCTATTATTGTCCGCAAATCACGGTACATGGCCCCATTCAAGTCAATGGGCCCACATAAAATTTGAAACGCACAAGGAACGGCACAAGATTTTAATCGGTTTTTGTGGATCCGTGCTGTATAGTCTTAGGCCAGGCCCACAATAGCCATGTGCTTTCAGTTTGTAAATAAAGATTTGCAGACAGGTGCAGTGTATAGTAGGCCACAGCCAAGCTTTCACAATGCCTCGTATGGATGTTGAGGAGCTTATTTCACTGATTCAAGAAAGGCCAGAGCTATGGGACACCCGGTGTGATCATTACCACGACCGGGTATGGAAAGACAAGGCGTGGGTGGAGGTGACACGCACCATCTTCGGCTCCAAATTGGTAAGCTTGGTAGTCTTGGTAAGCCAACCCTTTCAGATCTTCAATGTTTGCATATAAAACAGAATGTATAGGTGATGTTTTAAAAGTATTTAGCAATCAGCTGAATTCCATATCATGGTCACCAACATAGTGTTAATATCAGCATGTCTTTATGAGTGTTAACTCTGGTATATTTCAGCCAGCAACTGTCATGTAATGTCATGACTGATTTATTAATGTCCCACAATAGTCTGACCCATCTGTAAACTGTGTTTACAGGTATTGCATTATTTACAGTATGATAGCAGCCATGTGCTTTCTACTCACTGCATGTTCTTTATTGTACTTGTCATGGATATGAAGACTGAATAAGTGAAGCCATTACAAGATGGTGTCGGCTCCGGGACCACTCCTGCTCTTATCTATAGTTTACATTCTTTAGCTAGACTAGATGCGCAGAAGTGAAACTTTATTTTGCATTGCTAACCAATAAAATATATCCTAACCCTCAGGAGAGGATTCACCCCTCCCTGGGGTATATAACTCTTGTATCCTCCTCTAATAAACAACAAACTCTTTGACCCTACCAGGTGTCAGTGTTGTTTCTTCCATGCATGTAAAATCCTAGGATTACTTTAATTTGGAGCAGAGAAACAAACTTGAAGGCTCCCCTTGAGAGCCATCCTTATCAGTTGGCGTCCCTTGGGTGGGCTTGAGGGAATGTAACTTCTGTAGCCGAAGGAGCGGACTTCAAGAGTACGGTGCACGGTCGCTTGAGGGAGGGGACTGCAGCCCCAAAGAGAAGGTAAGAAAATTGATTATCTTACCTACCTCTTGTCGAAACTGCACTGCATTATGGTAGTTATTTCTTCTAGATAGGAGTTACCAGCAGCTTTGGCCGAAGTTGAAACCTCAAGCTCCAAGAACCCGAAAGAAGGGTT
>ONZH01020653.1:0-14886 GCA_900303285.1 Rhinella marina | reverse complement strand
AAAGAGAAATCTGCAGAAGGGGGTTCCTTGGAATCGCAAAAATCTGTTGGTAATCACGACAGACACAAGTTCGTGGGGATGGGGAGCGCATTGCTCTCTTCTCTATTCCCAGGGTCGATGGACGACAGATCAGTCCTTAGGGTCCTCCAACCTGAGAGAACTTCAGGCAGTGTGGGAGGCAATTTCTGCATTCAGCCAAAAACTACTAAAAAAGGATCTTCAAATAAGATCAGACAACACTACAATAGTAGAGTACCTAAATCATCAGGGAGGAACCAGAAGAGAAAGTCTAAATCTGGTATCAAGCCAAATTTTCTCTTGGGCAGAACAGAATTTACGTTCCCTGTCGGCGGTTTATCTCAAAGGGAATTTAAACACAGAGGCAGATTTTTTAAGCAGGTTCCAATTAAACTCGGTGGAATGGTGCCTAAAAACAGAGGTTTTTCGTCGCCTAGTAGACAAATGGGGTCTCCCAAGCATAGACCTCTTCGCCTCGGGAAAGAACAAAAAATGTCAGAGTTTCTTCTCTCTACACCCAGGAGACGGAAACTCAGGCATAGATGCACTTGCCCAAAAGTGGAATTTTCATCTGGGGTACGCTTTTCCCCCATTACAGTTAATTCCAAAAGTCCTGAAAAAAATCAGACAGGAAAGAGCCCATGTAATCTTGATTGCGCCTCTTTGGCCCGGGAAGGCTTGGTTACCATTACTAAAGCTATTATCGATCCAGAACCCCCAGGTCCTTCCATGGTGTGCAGACCTTATAACTCAAGGTCCGATTCTCCATCCCCAGGTGGAAAGGTTGCACTTGGCTGCTTGGAATCTGAAAGGTTAACGCTTTTGTCCAAGGGTCTTTCTGATGCAGTCATTAACACTGTCAGCCAGTAGGAAGTCTGTAACCTCAAAAATGTACTCCAAGATTTGGGGTAGGTTTTGCACCTGGGGTAAAGAATCAAACATATCTACTAATGTTTTTTCCATTCAGTCCGTGTTAAAATTCCTTCAACAAGGTCTTGATAAGGGATTACGCCTGAATACTCTTCGAGTGCATGTTTCTGCATTAAGTACTGTTTTTGACACCAAGATTGCAGAACATCCTTGGGTAGTAAGATTCTTGAAAGGCGCAGATAGATTAAAACCCACGCTCAGACCCATCATCCCTCCTTGGGATCTAAATATCGTTTTGTCAGGCCTAACTGAAAGCCCTTTTGAGCCCCTTGAGGATACCTTGTTGAGATTGTTGTCCATAAAAACGGCATTCCTGGTAGCAATAACCACGGCAAGACGGATCAGTGAGATTCAGGCTTTAAAAATTAAAGAACCCTTTTTAAGAATTTTTCCGAACAGAATGACGTTCAGGCTTGACACTTCTTTTCTGCCTAAAGTAGTCTCGGCTTTCCACAGACAGGAGGATATTGTCTTGCCTTCCTTCTGTGACAACCCGAGATCGGAAAGAGAATCAAAATTCCACACATTGGATGTTAGGAGGGCTGTTCTTTTTTACATTGAAACGACCAAACTCTTCCGTAGGTCAGACTTCCTGTTTATCCAGTATGGGGGTACGAACAAGGGGTTGAAAATATCTAAAGGCTCCTTAGGTAGATGGGTAAAGGCGGCAATTTCAGAAGCCTACCAGGTCCTGCATAAAACTCCGCCTAGTTCCCTTAGAGCCCACTCTACCCGCGCAGTATCTACCTCTTGGGCTGAAAGGGCAGATGCATCAGTCGAGCAGATCTGTAGAGCAGCTACTTGGTCTAGTCCCCATACTTTCGCAAAGCATTACAGAATCGATACCATTGCGAGCCAGGATGTAGCTTTTGGTAGAAAAGTGCTACAAGCTATTGTCCTAAGACTTAGATATCTCTGTTATATCTCATGGTAATGCCGTCGTGGAGGATGAAAGGGAAAAACTGAATTACTTACAGTAATTTCCTTTTCATGAATCCTCCATGACGGCATGGGATATTCCCTCCCTAAAAAAAAAAAATATATATATATATTCGACTTAAGATATGGTATGCATGTATTGTATGATTGAGAAAAGACTCTCTAGGCTGTCAGTCCAGTAAGACACTGATGGATGGCCGGAGGAGGGTCAAATTTATCCTTCCTGTCCCTTCCTGGTTGGAGGCGGGTCCTCTCTCATGGTAATGCCGTCGTGGAGGATTCATGAAAAGGAAATTACCGTAAGTAATTCCGTTTTTTAAAAAAAAATTTTTGCATACACCTGGCGGGGTGGACCATGTGATGCTTTTATAGAGCCGGTCGATACGGATGCGGCGATACCTAATATGTGTACTTTTTCTTTTTACTTTTTTTTTACTTCATTTGGGGGAAAATGGCACTTTTTATTTCTTTTTTTTTAATTTATTTCTTTTTTTTACACTTTTTTTTACTTTCTTTTTACATTTTTTTTGTAAATTTATCAATACCCATTTGGATCTTGAAGATCCAGTGGGCTTGATGGCTATACAGTGCATTGCAATAGTCATCTATTGCAGTGTACTGTATCAGTGCTACACTAAGGCTGATCAGACCCTGAGGGTCTAATCAGCCTTAGGTACATGGCAGCCAGGACGCTATGGAAAGCGTCCGGTTGCCATGGTAACCATCGGGCCCCAAAGGGGTTAAATGGTACCACTAGAAAGAACAATTTGTCCCGCAGAAAACAAGCCCTCATACATCTCTGTACACCGAACAATTTAATAGTTATAGCTTTTGGAATGACGCAAGAAAAAAATAACACAAAAATGGTAAAAATCTTGGTCATTAAGGTGTTAAGGAATTACACTCTAACACTGGTAGATTTGTATGGGGGGGACTCGCGTTCTAAATTGAGCCTGGATACATTACAACAGCCGAAGACTGAGGCCGGAATGCCATTACCAGATTATTATATATATTATTTGGCCGGGCAATTACGCTTTCTTTACAGCTCGGTGCTTGGCCGAGAATTACCCAATTCTGGTCACCACTTAAGGCATCATTTACACCTTAAGTCACTGTGACCAATTCTAGAGTCTCCAGCGACATATGGGTTACAACAGCTTCCTCTGCATAAGATAGCGGTACAGGTCTGGAAAGCAGCTAAATCCCTTTCCCAGTTTGCAGATGTGGTGGCAGAAATGGCCCTCTGGCACAACGTTGCTCTTCCTCAGTTAAATTCCCTACAGGGTAGAGATGGATGGCAGAGGTTGGGGGTTAACACTCTGAATTACATTTATGATAGCAATTTGTTAACATCTTTTAGTTACCTTCAACACAAATATTACCTGGACAGGTCTTTCTTCTTTAAGTATCTACAGTTCAAGCACGCACTTACGGGGCAGTTCCCTCAGCCCCAGCTTAGGATCTCAAAATACCCCTTGATTGGAGTGTTTAGGACTCGGGGCCCCAGAGGATTGGTATCAGCCCTGTACTCACATCTCATTATGCAGAAAGTTAAAGCCACCCCAGTGCGAGCGGTAGATAAGTGGACGGAGCACATCCCCAATCTAAATGAAGAAATGTTATCGGAACTCATGGAAACTCATTTGAGATTGTTTTCTGCTATTAATAACAAACTTATACATTTGTATTTTGTACACCAGGCATACTTGAATCCTGTACGTATGCTTAAGTTGGGTAGGGTGACAACATCTGCTTGTCCGCAGTGCGGGGTCCTGGGGGCAGGCTTCTGGCATATGAGCTGGTTCTGCTCCCGATTGATATATTCTGGCATGAGGTAACTGCCTTCCTTACCACACTGACGGGCATACCAATTCCGTGTACTCCTCTGATAGATCTATTAGGGATCCTGGCTGAGGAAGACAGGTCCCACTACATGCGCATTTTCCTGAACGAGGTTTTGTTTCTAGGCCGCAAATGTATTGCTTTGTGCTGGTATGATCCGGCCACCCCTACCCTATCTATGTGGAAATTACAAGTTAACCAAATATTACCATATGAGGCACTGGTGTATAAACATAGGAAGTGCCCTGGCAAATTTCTAAAGGTGTGGGAAATATGGTGTGACTCTGCATCCACTCATTATACTTCGCATAGACTGCGGGCTGCCCTCGAAAGAGTGCAGGTTGCCCCCTAGGGGATGTTGCATAGACCTGGGTCTGGGTGTTTGAAAATGAGCATTACTATTGCCTGGGATTCATATACCGTGGTCCATAGCCTGCAAGCCATAATTCTGTGCTAAACCAGTGCTCCGTGCTCTTTTGGTATGTTGTATTTCATTGAAATGTACTCAAGTGTCTCCTGCTCTTATGTCGTTTACGGATGTAAGTTATATGTCTACTATGTTGAGATGCTTATACATGTATGACTTATAAATTGTAAGGAAGTGAACGCTGATGTCTTGTCTGCTTCCATCCCATGCTGGGGATCGTAAACATAATAATGCTTCTGGAAAATACATACAATGCAACCGCACACTGCTAACCAAATAAAGCACAAAATGCCATAGTGATATAAAGTATTCTGAAGCTAATGCTATGCTTGTTTAGTAAATTAGAGATTCTTGGCAAATATATTTTGTACAAAATTATCTGAGCCCGTTCACCAAATCATCAAGTTGATCTCTGTAGGACAGGAACCTAACACTATTTCCTACCTGTTATGTGCCAACCTTGACTTCCGTATAATCAGGGGGTGTTGGTTCCACATGCATGCTGGATCCACTCTGCCTTTTGCCATTTCTGGTGCTTCAAAGGCCTCCACTAATTCAGGGATGCAGATACCAACATGCATGCCGAGTCCACTCGGCTTTATAGTTACACTAATTAAAATCAACCTATGGGGCAGACGGGGCTAGTCAGGAGTGCATGACCAAATGGAGTAGCCACACCTCCAGTACAAAATTACAAAGAAAAAAAAATGGGAATTTCAGTCAACACATCCCAGTGTGCAGGTGCTTGTTGCTATGGCTAAATGCACAAGGAAAGTAAAATACATACAATGCAACGGCACACTGCTAACCAGATAAAGCACAAAATGCCATAGTGATATGAGGTATTCTGAAGCTAATGCTATGCTTGTTTAGTAAATTAGAGATTCTTGGCAAATAATTTTGCACAAAATATATTTGCCAAGAATCTCTAATTTACTAAACATGAATAGCATTAGCTTTAGAATACTTTATATCACTATGGCATTTTGTGCTTTATCTGGTTAGCAGTGTGCCGTTGCATTGTATGTATTTTCCTTTCCTTGTGCATTTAGCCATAGCAACGAGCACCTGCACACTGGGATGTGCTGACTGAAATTCCCCTTTTTTTTTCTTTATAATAATGCTTCTGACACATTCATCTCTTGTATATAAACCGTTTATTTATGTTTTAAATATTCTCAAAAAAAGTTTTTAAAAAAAAATAAAATTTCGAAAAAGACACAATTTTCATAACTGGAAAAAGTTAACATTTCCAAAAATATTTGCAAAAACATTACCTTCATCCCCAAAATGTTTTTGTCTTTCTAAGACAATATAATTTGATGTTGTGCATTCCTCAAACTCATTAACAGCTTGCATAGCACTTTCTAATGAATCCAAAGTCTGCAGCTGGGGGATATTGTGGGAGGACATCACTGCCTAATAGAAATAATAAATATTGCATTTCAAATATACTTAAAAATAGGATTTAAAAGAGGGAGTTTCTAAGTAAATCCGACATCAAAAGTGGTGACAGGTCCCATTTGCAATGTCAACCTGGGTCCAGTGACACCAATGCAATTCCCTGGGATTTTTATATTGGAACAAAGATAAATAAAAAAGTAATCTGGAACACATTCCATTGGCTTCGGAAGAGAAAATGTTTAAAGAGATTGTCCCGGATCAAGTAATATCTGTTTACTAGCAAGGTAGGCTTTAAAAGAAGAAATTCTGTAAAACCTTGGCTTTGTTACAGCACATGGCTCACATTGCTATTTCTAGACATAGGCTGCAACATATTTATCTTGGCAGAATATTGTCAAGTCCCTCTTGGACAGCGTCCTCCTACATGTGCCTGGCCAATCTAGTTTGTCTCTTTTATGCAATGTATTCAACCCTTCCTCTAATGTATAGTGCCATAGAATTAATACTGCTCTAGAAAAAAAACTAATAATGATAAATTCCAGTGGCAAGGTTGCAGCAGCCATATGATGACAATTGACACCACAAGTGCTGCCTGTTCGCCAACCAACTGGCACAGAAAGGGGCTGAGCTTTGGAACGGAGTGTATCATTTTTTTTTTTACAGCTAGATGTTACTTGATCCACAACCACCCCTCATAATAAAAGAAAAACAATTGTAGCTCACCTAAAGCTTTTAGTTCAACATGTGTCAGGAAATTACATTTTTGGAAAGTTTATTTTAAAAAAAATCACTGTCAATGAAAAGGATTAAAAATTCATAAGAACAAAAATTGTAAATGATCACCATAGGTTGTACTGAAGCCCAACTGGAATCCACAGATAATACAATGTAATCCACTATAAGAGCACAGGGGAGCCAACAGTGGTTAGGAAAACAGCCACCAACTAGAATCTTGTGTTGGATATTGGTGCTCAGAAACATTCTTTCATAATAATATGATCATTCCACCATAGTATTAAAACTAATTATGAAGGAAGCTGTGGCTAAAATAAGCAGACACTGTTTAAGCAGGTAGGATTGAACAATTAACTTTAAATAACCACACTCACATGAACAGCAGTGGAAGTTCCAGTGGCATTATAAATAGTCAAGGAGGATTAGCAGCACTTAGGATAAGAATGCACTGAATGGTTGGGACATGGAAAGCTGACTATACATGCAGCGTTTGTTCCCAGATTAACCCCTTAACGACTTGCGACGGATATATCCGTCGCAGCGTCGTTAAGGTTGTATGAAGAGGGCTCACGGGCTGAGCCCTCTTCATACACGGCGGGTGTTTGCTGTATTATACAGCTAACACCCACGATCAGTGCTGGCACCGATCGCGGGTGTTAACCTATTAAGTACAGCGGTCAAAAGCTGTAAAGTTTTTCGTGTGAAGAGTTTAAATTTTTTTTTTAGGCACTAAAACATAACAAAACTATATAAATTTGGTATCACCGTGATCGTACCGACCCAAAGAATAAAGGGGAGGTGTAATTTGGACCACAAAGTGAAAGTCGTAAAAATGAAGCCAGTAAGAAAATGACGTAATGGCGGTTTTTTGGCAATTTTACTGCACTTGGAATTTTTTTCCTGCTTCCCAGTACAAAACATGGAATAATTAATGGTACCACTAGGAAGTACAATTTGTTTTGCAGAGAAAATGGCCTCATATGTCTCTGTAAACCGACAAATAGAAAAGTTATGGCTTTTGGAATGACATGAGTAAAAAACGGTAATGCAAAAACGGAAAAAAGGGCTGTGTTGTTAAGGGGTTAAAAAATCCACCAGGTGTTTAGTATAATAACTAAAGAGCTCTGTTGTGAGAAAAAGCTACAGATCAGCTAAGACAATTAAATAAAATTTGCACGCAAGAGGGATTATGAGGGGTGACTGAGGAGTGAAAAAATAGAAAAACACAAAAATGTGTAACAAATGCTGAACCAAAAGATCAACCTTGATAGCTTTTGCTTGAACACTCATGAACTAGAAAAATATATACCCACCCCTTTCTTCCTCCTCCCAGAAGCGAGGGGCAGCAGAGACGAGAGGATGGAGTAGGTGTGACAGAGGGGTGCTCCTATAGTGAAGGCAAGGCCCTGGGTGCACCAATAGCCTCATTTGCATATGGATTCAAAATAGTTTTTTTTTTTAGATAACTAAAGAGCCATGGAGGGATATGAAGGTATGTGTGCAAACACTATGGGGGGGCTCTGTGTGGATATCCCAGCAGCTTATCAGAGGTGGGGGTGGTGGTAGACTCCCTTTGAACATATTGAAGGCATTTTCCAGACTGAGGGCTATTTCACACGATCGGGAAAAATGCTCCGTAGGTCCGTCGCTGATCCCAGACTGACTAAGGTACAGATGAACGGGACTCAGCATGTCAGTCCAGTTCACCTGTACCTTAGTCAGTCCGAGATCAGCGACGGACATACGGAACGTTTTTCCTGATCGTGTGAAATAGCTCTAAATGTTACTGATGACTTATTCACTGATTGCGCATGGAATAAATTCATCAGAGGCGATTTTTGTTTAAAGACTGGAGTGCTGCCTGTTACTTATACATATATCTATATATAAAAAAGGTGTTATTAAAGTATTATAAACAATAGTTACTCTATTAAGGGGTTTTGTGGCATAAATACAGCATATGCCATAATTGTCCAATAGTGACATTTTCTACCTTTGAGACCCACACCTGTCTGGAGAACAGGGCCATATCACCTTGCCACAAGCAACAAAGACATGTGCAGCAATCTCCATTCATGGTTTATGTAAGTTTTGAAAATAATCTCCTAAAGAGGTTTTCCTATCCAAGGTATTTATGACATATCCATAGGACATAGGATATGTCATAAATACCGGTTACGTGTGTATCTCCTGAGAACAGAGCTCTACTGACCTACGCCTCACTCACATTGCTGAATGGAGCGGTGGTCAGACTGACCATGCACACTGCATTCAAGTCAATGGGAGCACCCAATAGCTAGGGATGCTTGATCAGCTATCTTCAAAACTCCCATTGACTAGAAAAGAGTGCACGTGGTCAGCCCGACCACCGTTCCATTCAGCACTGTGACTGAGCCAAAGACAAATAGACCTTTGTTCTCACGGGACATGCTCCTAACTGGTATTTATGACGTATCCTAAGGATAAGTCACAAATACCTCAGATGGAAATATCACTTTAACAAAAAAAAAAAAAGCTATCAAGGTTGAAGTAGAGAGAGACACAATAATGGGTCCTGTTCTCATGATTTATGTTCCAGAGGTAGGCCTCTATTTAAAGGACTTTTATTCATCTCCTGCAAACATGGAAGAATTGTCAGGGATAGGAATAAGCCCAAGTGGTACGCTGTACACTAAGAATTTGCAACAGCACTAAGAAGATTAATGGTGGACTCCAGGATTTAAAAAGAGAAAAAGAAATTGTGGTGCACTCAGTTTCCATGTCTTGAAATAGAGAGGTTCAACTTTTGTCAAGTTGCACTGGAGAACAACTTAGCCAACATGCAAGACACTACTATCTTTCGGAATTGAACCCATAGCAACCATATGTCAATCAATAGTTAAAATCAGAGATCTTTTGTCCATGTGCTGATAGGGAAAAAGAAAAACAGATCATATATTAGACCCTATGTTCCCATATGTAGGCACCATGTTGCCATGGAGCAGATTGATATAATTTAGTTGTATTTTATTGAAATGAATCCAGAGGACAGGACATTTCTTGTGCCATATGTAGGAGATCATTAGATAGACCTCTCTCCTGCAAGAAGGAGTAAACAAAACATTAAAGTGATAACAGGCCATTTTAAATATAGTACCCAAAATTAAGAAAAGATGTATGGAGACCCACCCCAACCACCCCCCAATAGAAGTCCCAGACCCAGACCCTGCAGCGCTAACAAGGAAGGCAAGTATGATATTTGTCGGTTAATATGTTATTCATAAACCACAGCTACAGCAATAGGTAAAAGTTCCCCCAGAATAGTTCATTATCACACACTAGGATTCTGCATAGATAAATATTGAGTGACCACCACAGGACCCTCACCCGTGTTTTGCCATCTGCTTCCTCAGGATTTTAATTTGTTTATGAAAGGGTCAACCTGTGTGTGTCAAAGTTCTTGTTTTTTTTTTACTTTAATTTTGACTTTACAATGCCACTCTCTGTGTTCATTACTAAGGAAGGGCTTTGTGATAACCTCCTGTCGCCAACAGGAGTGAGAAAAAGAAACAGGTGGTGATATAGGGGCTGTTGAAGAAATAACTATTATTTCTAATGCACATTTGAGGGTTACCATGCCCCAGATTGCATTGACTACTATATAGTTACAGAGGTCCTTTCCCTGCACAGATATGTGCAGCATTTATTAAGACTCCCTTTTGGTAGTGTGCAGCAACTACTTCTGCTGTTAAAGGGTCCCTGAACTCTTAAGGTTACTTGCAGTCATTAGCTTGGACAGCTGATTGCAAGTGACCCCCTCTTTTCATGTGAATTGCTGGACGGTCCCCCAAATGACTGCTGGCATGATAACAATGTGTTATATTAACCCCTTCATGACATAGCCATTTTTCACCTTAAGGACCAGGCCAAATTTTGGAAATATGACATGTGTCACTTTATGTGGTAATAGCTTTGAAACACTTTTACTTATCCGAGCCGTTCTGAGATTGTTTTCTTGTGACACATTGTACTCCACGACAATGGTAAATTTGAGTCAATATAAATCGCCTTTATTTATAAAAAAAATCCTAAATTTACAGAAAATTTGGAAAAATTTGTAATTTTCAAACTTTGAATTTATATGCTTTTAAGGCAGATAGTGATCCCTCACAAAATAGTTATTACTTTACATTTCCCATATGTCTACTTTATGTTACCATCATTTTGTAGATGTAATTTTATTTTTTGGGGACGTTAGAAGGCTTAGAATTTTAGAAGTAATTCTTAAAATTTTTAAGAAATTTTCCAAAACCTTGTTTTTTGAAGCAACAGTTCAGTTCTGAAGTCACTTTGTGGGGCTATCATAATAGAAACCACCATAAATGACCCCATTTTAGAAACTACACCCCTCAAGGTTTTCAAAACGAATTTTACTAACTTTGTTAACCCCTTATGTATTCCACAAGATTTAAAGGAAAATGGAGATGACATTTCAAAATTTCACTTTTTTTGGCAGATTTTCCATTTTAATCCATTTTTTTCCTGTAACACATCAAGGGTTAATAGCCAAACAAAACTAAAAAACTATTACCCTGATTCTGCGATTTACAGAAACACCCCACATGTGGTAGTAAACTGCTGTATGGGCACACAGCAGGGCGCAGAAGGAAAGGTGCGCCAGATGGTTTTTGGAGGGCAAATTTTGCTGGATTGGTTTTCAGACTCCATGTCCCATTTGAGGCCCCCCTGATGCACCCCTACAGTAGAAACAACCAAACAGTGCCTGTATTTTGGAAACTAAGGGATAAGGTGACAGTGTTATTGATACTATTTTGGGGTACATATGATTTTTGATCGCTTTATATTACACTTTTTGTTAGGCAAGGTATCCAAAAATGCCTGTTTTGGCTCAGTTTTTTTTTTTGTACAGTGTTCATCTGACAGGTTAGATCATGTGCTATTTTTATAGAGCAGGTTTTTACGGACGTGGCGATACCTAACGTATAGTTTTCTTTATTTATTTAAGTTTTAGACAATAATATCATTTTTGAAACAAAAAAATCATGTTTTAGTCTGTCCCTTGTCTGAGAGCTGTAGTTTTTTTATTTTTTTGGGCAATTGTCTCAGGTAGGGGCTCATTTTTTGCGGGAAGAGGTGACGGTTAGATTGGTACTATTTTGAGGGGCATACGCCTTTTTGATCGCTTGTGATTGTACTTTTTGTGATATAAAGTGACAAAAATGGCTTTTTTTACACTGTTTTTATTTTATTTCTTTTACCGTGTTCACCTGAGGGGTCGGGACATGTGATATTTTTGTAGAGCAGGTTGTTACGAACGTGGCGATACCTAACATGATTGGGATATTTTTTTTTCTTTTTTTACTAATTTCAAATTTAAGTATTGGGGGAAAAATAGGATTTGTTTTTACTTTTTTTTTTACTTTTTTTTTTTTTACTTTTTTTAATTTTTTTACACTTTTTTTTAGACTCAGACCCACTTGGTTCTTGAAGAACCAGTGGATCTGATTGTTCTATAATACACTACAGTACACTATATAGTGTACTGTAGTGTATTGTCACTCAGTCTAAGCCTTCTCAGGCTCCTGCCTTTAGCAGGAGCCTGAACAGGCTTGATTACACCATGGCAAGCAGACGCTTCTGAAAGCGTCTGGTTGCCATGGTAACCATCGGGACGCTGCCAGAGCACAGCAGCGTCCCGATGGAAGGGGGAGGCTCTTCAGCCCACACCATCGGCGCTGCCAGCACCCTCCCCCTGTTAACCCTTTCCATGCTGCGGTCCCTACGGACCGTGGCATGGAAGGGGTTAAACTGCTGACATTGATGCCAGCACTGATGTCAGCAGTTTGAAGCAGAGTATCAGCTGTATGCTGATACTCTGCTCCGCTTGGCCATCCTGAAAAATCATTGCGGCGCCGCTGCCACTGCCGCCGCCGCCGCACATTGCACCCCCCCGCCCCCCCCTGGCCATCTGAAAATAGCGATCTGGGGTGGAGGGGGGGGAGATATATATTTATATAGACAATGATCAATTTATTTATTTATTTATTTTAACATAAAAAGCAGCAGGATCGCTGTGATTGGCTAGTCTGTACAGACTAGCCAATCACAGCTATCGCTAGCCCGGGACCGCCCCCATTGGTCCCGGGCTGGTAAGCTGAGACCCCTGGCTGTAAGTAACAGCCGGGGTCTCAGCGCTGTCACCATGTCACCAGACATGGTGACAGTTTAATGTAATGACGGGTATACTCGTCATGGAGCGCTAAATAGCAGTGCTCCATGACGTGTATACTCGTCATATAGCGGGAAGGGGTTAAGTCATTAATTATGTTGACAAGGGCTACATCTGTAGTACAGCTGGTGTCGTTATAGTGGGAAAAGGCCATTCATAATGTAGAACTCAAATCTGGTGGCAACTCTGGACAAGTTCAGGAGGGGCCTGAATATTCTTGAGTTGAGGGTGTTGATTAGGGATGAGCGAACTTTTGAAAAGTTCGGTTCGGCGAATTTAACTGAAGTTCGGATTCGTACGAACCGAAACTAAAACGAACCTTGCTATAACGGCTGAATAATTGCTGCAACAATAATGGGAGTCTGGTAGGGTATAGTTTCGTTTACTTGCAGTTGCTATTACAATGAAAAAAGTTGAAAAAAATCAAAGTGACTTCAACAACGGCAACGCAAAAAATGCGAACATTCCTACTCAAGTAACGAACATACAGTGTAGCGTTGTCAAAGGTACGCTACTTAACTGAATATGTACGCATTAGCGTACAAATACACTGCGTCTGCGAACATTCCTACTCAAGTAACGAACATACAGGCTAGCGTTGTTAAAAGTACGCTACTTAACGGAATACGTACGCATTAGCGTACAAATCTTTAGCGTACTATTCGTACGTACGTATGCACGCACGATGTAGAGGCATAGCGATGGCAAGACGAGCAGCTGCGTTTAGCTCTGATGAGCTGAAATACATGGTCCGTGTTATGGACAGGGAGAAATATGATGGCCCACACCGCCATCAACATGTCCACAAAAAGGAGGTCATAGAGGTGGTGATCTGAGGCCTGTTACATCAGTGTAGGACTGTGCGGACCCCGGGTCAGATACAACGCCGATGGTCGGATCTCAAAATAAAAACCCCATAGTGTCTAAAGGAAATACGGGAGGAGATAAGAAGGGGTAAGTAACAAAATATTTGAAAAGTAAAATCATGTTAATAAATTAGTGTACTGTATTGTATATATACCAGTCAGGGTTGCCAACCGTCCACAAATTTCTGGACAGTCCGTAAAAATAGGCAATTTTTTTCCTATGACCGTGAAAAAAATAGAGGTGTCCGTGATTTTTTAGAGGCTGGTGATACTAGATTATTTTGGTGGTAATTATCATCATTTTACAGCTCACAGTAAATGGTGGTAATGAGTTCTGATCAGTATATTGAGCTATAGACCTTTATTACTTTATATTTATCCTTCATTATGGTTTTCAACTTTTTCCTTAAAAAATGTTGGCCGTCCGTGATTTTGGATAAGTTGTCCAAAGTTGTCCAGAAAAAAAAATTGTGGTTGGCAACCCTGATACCAGTGCCAATAATGAAAACCGTATAGAAGGACAACGTGGGCGTGCGTGTTGCGCTGCAGAAATTTTCTTTCATGCTAGGCCACGCCTCTAACTCCACTCAAACAAGTGAAGGTATTCTCAGATACGTACCCCTTCCCAGTAATTTTCCCTTGTGTGATACACAGACATCTTTTATTCATTCATTCAACCCCCCACCCCTCCCAACAAATGCTCCTCCATCAATTATGCACCCCAGATATTCTATGATGATCCCTTCACATGAAATGCCCACTCCACATCATATCGCCCTCCTCTTACCCATAATATCTTCATAGTAGTATAAAGTGTTAGTATTAAAACGGTCATCATCATAACAATTGTGTATGGATTTATCTTGCAGAGCAACGTCACGACGTCACGAACGTCGCCGGCAGCGTCGTGCCCGGACGGCCCCTGAAGGACCTTCTAGAAAGTGTAAACATATTTAATTTATTTTTAATCCAGGCTATGTTTTAGTGCAGCAGCAGTGATATAGGAGCACTAGTGGTTAGGAATGGGATCCAGCCCCAAACTATTCAGATGTATCAACATCAGAATAATACAACTGTTCATTTGAGTTGAATGTAATGCCATTATTTAAATTTTGACAGCTGCTGCACCACAGAGGAGCTCCTCTGCCCCTCCACCCCACCCTGAGAGGAGCCCACCGGCCCCTAATACACCACCAGCCCAGCTAACTGAGGTAGAAGGTAGGTAAAATAAAAAATGTAATGGGTGGAACTTCTGTCTTCAAAATATAAACTAAATTATGCTTTATCTTTTGTAGCTCCAACCGTCAGGGAGGAAGCTGAGTTTTCCCCAGGACCCTGGGAGAACCACCCAGTATGGATATCCCGTAAGTACAAACCCCTAATTAACTGAAGTGTAATATTTTCAAGCACTAGGATCATGCCACCCAACATGTTATTGATAACTAGACTGTGAACACATTATGTTCTCCAAGTGGTTATGAAGCAGACATATC
>ONZH01020652.1:0-46838 GCA_900303285.1 Rhinella marina | reverse complement strand
GTCTTGTAAACAGAAAAACTAGCCCTGCCTAGCCAATTTCTATCCCTATACTATCTGTCCCTCGTTGCACAAACGTTATACAGCAGATGCTGCTGCGCAGGTGGTGTTAAGGTCAGGCAAACTTGCTCTATTTTTGCCCCCCCCAAAAAAAAAAAAAAATTGCAGCCAGATATAACAATAGTCCTTAAAAAGACTTTTGGGTCTTTTAAATAGAAAAACTATCCCTGTCTAGCCAATTTCTCTCCCTACACTATCTGTCCCTCCTTGCAGCAGCTCTCCCTGACTCAGACTGAGCCGGGTCACATGTCACCAGGTGCTATATATCACCCGATGATGCGTTCCCGGCCAGCCAATCACTGTAATGTCAGTTGCCAACATGGCTACGGCATTACAGTAAATGCCAGTACCTCCCCGCACGCTATTGGGCTAATTAGCGTGCGGGGAGGGGACTCGAGCATGACGCTCGAGCACACGCGGTGTTTGGCCATGCTCAGCAGAATATAGTGTTTGGGCGACCATGCTTACCCAACACTAATTTTATCATTAGAGTGAGGGCGTAGGTTTAGAGTAGGATCTGCCTGACTGAGACCATCTTGGAGTTATTGAGTTGTCTTCACCTCAATTATGTAAAAGTTTAATTAATATTCATTCACCTCCTCGTCACACAGACTCACTCATTTCATATAATGTCTATATTTTCTCTATCGATAACCAGCAACTATTGTGACACAGAGAGAAGCAATTCCACTGTTACTGTTATGGGAGTTTAAAGAGTTAAATAAGTGGCTCAGAGGCTGGTGCAGGAAAAAAGGGTTTGGGTTCATGGAGAACTGGGCCGACTTCTCTGTCGGCTACAGACTCTACAATAGGGACGGGCTGCACCTTAATGGGGAGGGTACAACTGCCCTGGGGGAAAAAATGGTTAGACAGCTGGAGGAGCTTTTAAACTAGGATATGGGGGGAGGGTGGGGGGGTAATACTAATAAGGGGGTAGATAGTGTAGATAGAGAGTGGGTCATAGGAGGGGAGAGTGGGGAGTTAGTGGGGGTTGGGGTTAGTGAGGAATGTAGGGAGAATATTGGGCAAAACATCAACCAAAGTAACCCAAAAACCCTGGATATTCACTTCACAGGTAATAGTAATTTAAAAAGGGGGGTAAAACATATACATAGACCTCTTAATTGTATGTACACTAATGCCAGAAGCCTGACTAATAAAACTGGTGATGTGTGAGGAGGACTATGACATAGTGGGAATAACTGAGACATGGCTGGATGATAGCTATGACTGGGCAGTTAACGTACAGGGTTACAATCTTTTTAGAAAGGATCGCCAAAACCGGAGAGGGGGAGGGGTCTGCCTTTATGTAAAGTCCTGTCTAAAGCCCACACTCCGGGAAGATATAAGTGAGGGACATGAAGATGTGGAGTTTCCTGTAGAAAAATACGCTACTTTAAAACTAGCGTTTAAGTTTTCCGGTATTGAGATTCGTCATAGGGTTTCAATACCGGAAAAAAACGCTTCAGTTTCGCTTCAGGGACATGAAGATGTGGAGTCACTGTGGGTAGAAATAAATGGAGCCAAAAACAATAATAAAATACTAATAGGGGTTTATTATAAACCACCTAATATACCAGAGTCCACAGAAAATCTACTTCTAAATGAAATAGACGAAGCGGCAAATCATAATGAGGTCGTTATTATGGGGGATTTCAACTACCCAGATATAGACTGGGAAACTGAAACCTGTATATCTCATAAAGGAAACAGGTTCTGGGCAATAACCAAAGACAATTACCTTTCCCAACTGGTTCAGGACCCGACTAGAGGGACGGCCATACTGGACTTAGTATTAACCAATAGACCTGACAGAATAACAGATGTGCAGGTCGGGGGACACCGGGGAAATAGTGACCATAACATAATAACCTTCCAACTGTCATTCAAAAGAGCGTTTCTTCAGGGAGGAACAAAAATACCAAACATCAAAAAAGCAAAATTTAGCCAACTAAGAGAGGCCATAGGTCTAACTAACTGGGGCAAAGTCTTCAAAAATAAAAATACAGCCACAAAATGGGATATTTTTAAAAGCATCCTAATATCTAATTGTGAGAGGTACATACCGTATAGGAATAAAATGATAAGAAACAAGAAAAAAACAATGTGTATAAATAGAACTGTAAAGAAAGCAATAAATGACAAACAGAAAGCATTTAAATCACTAAAACAGGAGGGGAGCGAGGAAGCATCGAAAAACTACAAGGAAAAAAATAGAATATGTAAAAGACAAATAAAAACAGCTAAACTAGAGACCGAGAGATTAATCGCCAAAGAGAGTAAAACTAACCCTAAAATGTTCTTCAATTATATAAATACTAAAAAGTATAAACCTGAAGGTGTCGGCCCCTTACAGAGTAATGAGGGGGGAGTAGCAGAGAGCGATGAGGAGAAAGCAAAGCTACGAAATATTTTTTTCTCCACTGTATTCACTGAGGAAAATAAACTGTCAGATGAAATGCAGAATATAAAAGTAAATTCCCCATTAAAAATGCCCTGTCTGACCCAGGAAGAAGTAGAGCTGCGTCTTAAAAAGATTAAAATAGACAAATTGCCAGGACCGGATGGCATACACCCCCGTATCCTAATAGAATTAAGTAATGTCATCGCCATACCCTTTTTTCTGATATTTTAGGACTCTATACTGACAGGAAGTGTTCCACAGGATTGGCGCATATCAAATGTGGTGCCAATATTCAAAAAGGGTCCAAAAACAGAGCCCGGGAACTATAGGCCAGTAAGTTTAACATCTGTTGTGGGTAAACTGTTTGAGGGTTTTCTAAGAGATGCTATCTTGGAGTACCTCAATGAAAATAAGCAAATTACTCCATATCAGCGTGGCTTCATGAGGGATCGGTCATGTCAAACCAATTTAATCAGTTTCTATGAGGAGGTAAGTTCTAGACTGGACCGCGGCGAATCAATGGATGTCATATATCTGGACTTCTCCAAAGCATTTGACACTGTACCACATAAAAGGTTAGTACTGTATATAAAATGAGAACGCTTGGCCTGGGAGAAAATGTCTGTATGTGGGTAAGTAACTGGCTCAGTGATAGAAAACAGAGGGTGGTTATTAACGGCACATACTCAGATTGGGCCACTGTAACTAGTGGGGTACCACAGGGGTCAGTATTGGGCCCTATTCTCTTCAATATATTTATTAATGATCTTGTAGAAGGCATGCACAGTAAAATATCAATTTTTGCAGATGACACTAAACTGTGTAAAGTAATTAACACAGACGAGGACAGTACACTGCTACAGATAGATCTGGATAGACTGGAGGCTTGGGCAGAGAAGTGGCAGATGAGGTTTAACACTGACAAATGTAAGGTTATGCATATGGGAAGGAATAATGCAAGTCACCAGTACATACTAAATGGTAAAGCATTGGGTAACTCTGACACGGAAAAGGACCTAGGAATTTTATTGAACAGCAAACTAAGCTGTAGAAACCAGTGTCAGACAGCTGCTGCCAAGGCCAATAAGATAATAGGTTGCATCAAAAGAGGCATAGATGGCGGTGATGAGAACATAGTCCTGTCACTTTACACATCACTAGTCAGACCACACATGGAGGACTGTGTACAGTTCTGGGCTCCTGTGAACAAGGCAGACATAGCAGAGCTGGAGAGGGTTCAGAGGAGGGCAACTAAAGTAATAACTGGAATGGGTGGACTACAGAACCCAGAAAGATCAAAATTAGGGTTATTTACTTTAGAAAAAAGACGACTGAGGGGAGATCTAATAACTATGTATAAATATATCAGGGGTCAGTACAGAGATCTCTCCCATCATCTATTGATCCCCAGGACTGTGACGAGGGGACATCCTCTGCATCTGGAGGAAAAAAGGTTTGTACACAAACATAGAAGAGGACTCTTTACGGTAAGAGCAGTGAGACTATGGAACTCTCTGCCTGAGGAGGTGGTGATGGTAAGTTCACTATAAGAGATCAGGAGGGGCCTGGATGTATTTCTGGAGGGTAATAATATTACAGGTTATAGTTACTAGAGAGGGGTCGTTGATCCAGGGAGTAATTCTGATTTCCTGATTGGAGTCGGGAAGGATTTTTTTTCCCTAAAGTGGGGGAAATTGGCTTCTACCTCACAGGGGTTTTTTGCCTTCCTCTGGATCAACTTATAGAAAAACAGGAAGAACTGGATGGACAGAGGGCTTTTTTTGGCCTTATAAACTATGTTACTATGTTACAATCCAACACAATTCCCTGTGGGAATACTGTAGTGAGATGTTTGACTTCAGAGATCACTGAGCACAAAAATGGAATTACTAATCCCATCCTCTGTTTCTAATCACAGGAGCCATGGAGCTGACCATCATCCTCGCTCTTTCTCTTGTCCTCTTCCTCACTGTCTATATTCTTCTATCATGGTCCAGACAGCATGGATACCAGTCACTGCCTCCCGGACCTACCCCGATTCCTGTGCTGGGGACTCCCAAATACATGAATTTTATAAACACCAAGATCTATCAAAAGGTAAGTGTCTACAAGGAGACATGAGGCAGTGCATGCTGGGTAATGTGGCTACAGAGCTCCCTCAACATGTAATAGTAATTGGTTCCTGGAGATGAACTGAATGTTTTGTGCTGTAGATTTTATGTTTTTGTTGAAACTCATTGGGAAAACTATCTCTAAAGCCTCAAAAGCACAGCACAGAATAAGAAAAATATCCACAGTAATTAGAGATGAGCGAAGTATTTGATTATGCTGTACCTACAGATGAGCAGATTTCTCAAAAATTCCATTCGGACAGTTTGCCGAATTTCCCAAAATGATTTGATTCAGTCCAAATTTATTTGTTACGAATCACATTAAAAAACAGCTACTTCCTGGCTGCAGAGAGCCTGTATAGCGGTAGAACACTGTGCCTTGCAATAACACACATAGGTAGTCTGCTGTGGCAGTGGAACAATACTGTGAGTCAGTATGACACGCAGATAACAGGCGTCACTCTGAATGGCTGCACACTTCCCTTATTTGGTCGGTTATGGGGACAAAACTCAAGTGTGAACTCAGCCTTACAGGTCAATGTTAGCGCCAGGTATAAAGAACCATGCAGAGGCCCAAGATCCTACTATAGAGTGAAAGAGTGCACTCCTTTTGCACCATTGTCAGCTGATTCCACATAGATTTCTACAGAACCTGTTCTGTTACACGCTTATACAAGTAGTGCCCCCCCCCCCAACAGAGTGGAGAGGGGGTCAGCAGTAAGTCTGTGTTGATGTCACTGATTATTTTCCCCTTCTTTTCGTCCATCATAAGAACAACCCCAAAAAACAGATCCTGTCTGTTGAGCATCCGCCTTCACATGGTCAACATTCGGTCAGTAATCCATCAGTATTGCTAAGGCCAAAAAAAACAGGAGTGGATCCAAAACAGAGATGACACGTGAATGGAATATCCTGATTTTGGCTTCCAAGTTGCAAAATAGGGGCCATGTCATACAGGCCTTACAGCTGCTCCAAAAAGAGGATCTGTTGTGTTTTTCATTTTTCCGTCCTTCTGACAGATCAGAAGAAGGGTAAAATAAATGGTGATGTCAACAAGGCCAAACAGGGACAATAGTGGCCTCGTCATAGAGTGATGAAGGGAGAGGTTGGCAACCGCATGAGGAGTCAACACAGTGGCCCAGTGACAGAGTGGGGAGGTGGGGGGCAAAAGCAGTGGCAGTAACAGCACAAGATGGTTGGCGGCAGTAGGAGCACATTCAGTAAGGATGAATGGAAGTACTTTTATATATTTAAAATAAACACACCCCAAAACTGTTTGTATCAGACAGAACATTCAACCCAATAACAGATACTAGGATTACTGCAATTACTGTTTAACCCCTTCTACCCGGGCCAGTTTTCACCCTCCCGCCCAGGACATTTTTTGCAAATCTGCTTATCCAAGCCATTCAGAGATTGTTTTCTCATGACACACTGTATTTCATGACAGTCATAAATTGTAGTCAACATATTTCACCTTTATTCATAAAACAATCCCAAATTTACCAAAAATATTGAAAAATTAGCAATTTTCAAAATTTTTATTACTTTGCTTTTAAAACAGAAAGTGACACCTCATAAAATGTTTCTTACTTAACATTCCCCATGTGTCCACTTTATTTTTGGATAATTTTGAAAATGTAATTTTATTTTTTAGGACGATAGAAGGCTTAGAATTTTAGAAGCACTTCTTAAAATTTTTAAGAAAATGTCCAAAACCCACTTTTTAAGGACCAGTTCAGTTATGAAGTCACTTTGAGGGGCTTACATAATAGAAACTACCCATAAATGAACCCATTTACAAACTACACCCCTCAAGTTACAAAAAACTGATTTTACAAACTTTGTTAACCCTTTAGTTGTTCCACAATAATTAAAAGAAAATGGAGATATAATTTCTAAATTTCACTTTTTTGGCAGATTTTCCATTTTAATCCATTTTTTCTTTAACAAAACTCTATTACCCTGATTCTGCAGTTTACAGAAACACCCCACATGTGCTGATAAATTGCTGTAAGGGCACACGGCAGTAACAATGAAGTCACATGAGAAGAATATGTAGAACTAATCAGATGCTAAATAGCTGCAAGTCTAATTTATGTATGAGATATCCAAGAGGATTGTCTATAGGATGATGGGAGTCTCACCCTTCTGCTCATCAGTGACACACTAGGAAATTCAGCTTCCCTCAACCCTAACTGTAATCCACTGTACAGCACTGTAATACACGGTCATTCAGCTGCCTCTTTGTTGGTGTGATTGGCTATTGATATCAGCCAATGGCATGTGCAATGCCTCATACTACTACAAAGGGTTAATTACTGCTAACAGCGTTAATGCAATGTTATTGAGTTAAATGGTGTGATTTATTGTGCCTTTGCCTATTGGTTACCCATACAATTCTGTTAACAAGTTGGTGGGCCTTTTAGGCTACTAGGGTGATGGACAAAGTCTGCCCCTGGTTAGTTAGTGAGGAGTCTAGTCTGAGCAGAGCAAGGTAGAAAAAGAAGATAATTTGACGCTAATGCATACACATTCAGTTAAGTAGCTTACTTTTAACAACGCTTAGACTGTATGTCCGGTATTTTTTGCGGAAATGTTGTGGGGAAAGCACCCTGTTCTATAAATAAGCCACAGCCTGTACTAGGTTTCCAGGCTCATTGTTAGTATATCCCAGATCAGGCCACTAGATGGCAGCAGTGTACTGTGATATAGCGATTTCTATACAGAATAATGGAGCAATTTACATCTGATGATTGTAAGTTGTGGTCCACTTGGGGGACTTAACAAAAAGTAAAAAGATTTAAAAAAAGAGTTTTGAAAAAAAAATTAAAAATTAAAATCACCCCCATTCCACAAAGTAAAAAGATTTAAAAAATGTAGCATTATGGGCATCACCGCATGCAAAAACGCCCATACTATTAAGATGTTTTAAAAAAGTTAGCCCATATGGCAGGGATGACCAACCTGTGGCTCTCCAGCTGTTGTAAAACTACATCTCCCACCATGCCCTGTTGTAGGCTGATAGCTGTAGGAAGTCTGGGCATGCTGGGAGTTGTAGTTTTGCAACAGCTGGAGAGCCTCCGGTTTGCCATCCCTGCCATATGGTGAATGGCGTAACAGAACAAATTTAAAAAAGGCTGATTCGTGTTTTTTCATCACTTTATCTCCCAAGAAAATTGAGTAAAAAGCGATCAAGTCATACACCCCCCAAAATGGTATTGTCAAAAACGACAGTTTGTCCTGCAAAAAATGAGCCCCACACATCTCACGATGAAAAGAAAAAAATGATTTTTTATGAAGTCCTGATGAGGCTTAGCTTGCTGCAACGAGCGGGCCTATAGACGTCCTGAGCAGGGGTTTGGGTTAATACGGGTGTTATTTGATCATATTTTATGTTTTGCTCCATTTTTTGTCTCAACAAAATCAAACTTCTCATTGTTGGGGACACCCTGTGTATTTAAGTTTTATTTAGCCTTTATTTTTAAAATGTTTCTGTGGGGATTAAAACTCACAACCATATACATTAAAGGCAAGCCCCTTAACCACTGGGCTATAGAGCTCAATGCTATGTCATTGCTGAAAAACCTCATAGAAGTTTCTTTTACAATAACACTTAGCATTGAACTTTATAGCCCAGTGGTTAAGGTTCTTGATTTTAAAGGGGTTATTCTCATCTCAGACAATGGAGGTATATTGCTAGGATATGCCCCCATTGCCTTATAGGTGCGGGTCCCACCGCTGGGACCCACAGCTATATCGAGAACGGGGCCCCAAAAGAGAAGGAGGGCGCACTACGCATGCACAGCAGCACTCCATTAATTTCTATAGGGCTGCCAAAAATAGCCGAGCGCTGGCTCAACTATTTCCGCCGGCTCCATAAAAATGAACGGGAGTGGTGGCCACACTTGCGCGGTGCGCTCCCATTCATTTCTATGAGCGCAGCCCGGAGTCCTCCAGGCACAGAGCTCCACGCTTCTTTCTCAATATAGGTGTGGGTCCCAGCAGTGGGACCCGCACCTATAAGACAATGGGGGCATAATCTAGCGCTATGCCCCCATTGTCTGAGATAGGACAACCCCTTTAATGTAGATGGTTGTGATTTTGAATCCCCACAGAAACATTTCAAAAATAGAGTCTAAATTAGACTTACATACGCAGGGTGTCCCCAAGCATAATGACCCCTTTCATGTTCATAACACTGACTCCATACATGGACACATCCATATATGGAGTCAGAGCAGGGACTCCTAAGCCAGGAAATTCTATCTACAGTCATGGCCAAAAGTTTTGAGAATTATGCAAATATAAATTTTTACAAAGTCTACTGCTTCAGTTTTTATAATGGCAATTTGCATATACTCCAGGATGTTATAAAGAGTGATCAGCTTAACAGCAATTACTTGCAAAGTCAATATTTGCCTAGAAAATGAACTTTATCCCCCTAAACACATTTCAACATCATTGCAGCCCTGCCTTAAAAGGACCAGCTAACATCGTTTCAGTGATTGCTCCGTTAACACAGGTGTGGGTGTTGATGAGGACAGGGCTGGAGATCAATCTGTCATGATTAAGTAAGAATGACACCACTGGACACTTTAAAAGGAGGATGGTGCTTGGCATAATTGTTTCTCTTCTGTTAACCATGGTTATCTCTAAAGAAACACGTGCAGTCATCATTGCACTGCACAAAAATGGCCTAACAGGGAAGAGTATCGCAGCTAGAAAGATTGCACCTCAGTCAACAATCTATTGCATCATCAAGAACTTCAAGGAGAGAGGTTCCATTGTTGCCAAAAATGCTCCAGGGCGCCCAAGAAAGACCAGCAAGCGCCAGGACCGTCTCTTAAAAGTGTTTCAGCTGCGGGATCGGGCTACCAGCAGTGCAGAGCTTGCTCAGGAATGGCAGCAGGCAGGTGTGAGTGCATCTGCACGCACTGTGAGGCGGAGACTCTTGGAGCAAGGCCTGGTCTCAAGGAGGGCAGCAAAGAAGCCACTTCTCTCCAGAAAAAACATCAGGGACAGACTGATATTCTGCAAAAGGTACAGGGAGTGGACTGCTGAGGACTGGGGGAAAGTCATTTTCTCTGATGAATCCCCTTTTCGATTGTTTGGGACATCTGGAAAACAGCTTATTGGGAGAAGACGAGGTGAGCGCTACCACCAGTCTTGTCTCATGCCAACTGTAAAGCATCCTGAAACCATTCATGTGTGGGGTTGCTTCTCAGCCAAGGGAATCGGCTCTCTCACAGTCTTGCCTAAAAACACAGCCATGAATAAAGAATGGTACCAGAATGTCCTCTGAGAGCAACTTCTCCCAACCGTCCAAGAGCAGTTTGGCGATCAACAATGCCTTTTCCAGCATGATGGAGCACCTTGCCATAAAGCAAAGGTGATAACTAAATGGCTCAGGGAACAAAACATAGAGATTTGGGGTCCATGGCCTGGAAACTCCTCAGATCTTAATCCCATTGAGAACTTGTGGTCAATCATCAAGAGACGGGTGGACAAACAAAAACCTACAAATTCTGACAAAATGCAAGCATTGATTGTGCAAGAATGGACTGCTATCAGTCAGGATTTGGTCCAGAAGATGATTGAGAGCATGCCAGGGAGAATTGCAGAGGTCCTGAAGAAGAAGGGTCAACACTGCAAATATTGACTTGCTGCATTAACTCATTCTAACTGTCAATATAAGCTTTCGTTACTCATAATATGATTGCAATTCTATTTCTGTATGTGATAAAAACATCTGACAAACACACATAAAAAACAGAGGGCAGCAGATCATGTGAAAATATAATATTTGTGTCATTCTCAAAACTTTTGGCCATGACTGTATATCTGCAATATGCTAGGACTGAAGCAGGGGACCCTGCCCCCCCCCCAAATGCTGACCTGGGTTCAGCAGGTCCAGTCCTAGCTTTAGTTAGCTGGCGCCCTTGTCTGCAAAATCCATATATTGCAGTTTGCCTGCTGTGCACCCATACAGCAGACTACAAGCACATATTGGGTGTTACCATAATCGGGAGAAAATGTGTAAGACATACTGGGGTGCATTTTCTCCTGTTACCCCTTGTGAAAGGGAACAATTGGGTAGTAATTTTCACAGCCATGTGCTTTTAAAGTCTTTGACAAGTGTTTCTGCCTTCTGTAGAACAACTGTTTGGTCAAAGGTGCCCTTTCCATCCCTTAAAATGTTTGTACGGGGTGCACTTCCCAAAATGGTGTGACTTTCTGTTTCAATTTCTGTGGACCTCAGGAATTTTTTACATGTGACATGGCAACTAAAATCTGTCTTGCAATTCAGGCCTGCCCGCACAGTCCATATGTTGCAGTTTGTCTTCAAATCCCTGCTATGTGCCCATAAAGCAGAATTTGAGTACCTATGGGATGTTGCCTTATTCATGGGAAATTGGGTAACAAATCACGGGGTGCATTTTCTACTGGTACCCCTTGTGAAAATAAAAAATATCGGCCTAAAGCTACTTTTTCTTGTAAAAAAAAAATGACATTTTTCATTTTCATAACCAATCCTATGAAACACCTTTGGTGTCAAATTGCTCACTACACTTCTTGAAAGATTCAAGAATGGGGTCATTTTTGGGGGGTTTCCACTTCAGAGTGTCTTCACATGCAACATAACTTCCTAAAACCATATGGTGCTCCTTCCCTTCTGAACCTCGCCATGTGGCCATACATCAGTTTTTGACCACATATGGGTTGTTGCCACATTCATGGAAAAATATGTAACAAAATGTGGTGTACTTTTCCTCTTGTTTCCCCTAGTGAAAGTGAATAATTTTGGCCTAAAGTGACATTTTCTTGAAAAAAAATATTTTTTCATTTACATAGCCAAGTGTTTATAAATTATGTGAAACTCTTTTGCGGTCAAAGCACTCAACACACCTCTCAATAAATTTTTTGACGGGTTTATTTTCCAAAATGGGGTTACTTTTGGGGGCTTTTTCACTGCAGGGATATGTCAGAGTCTTGCCAACATGGGACCTTAAAGTCATTCAAGCAAAATCTGCCCTCCAAAAACCAAAGGGCGCTCCTTGCCTTCTCAGCCCTGCCATGTGCCCATACATGTAAGTTTTTGGAAACTGTAGAAGTAGGCTAATACATTTTGAGGTTTGCTCTGCTGTTAAACCTTGCTATTTTGCTGGAAATAAAATGAATCAAATGAAAAATCTGCAAAAAAAGTGATTTTTTTTCAATTTCACCTCCATTTTGCATTAATTCCTGTGAAACACTTAAAGGGTTAACAAAGTTTATAAAAATGGTTTTGAATAACTTGAGGTATGTAATTTCTAAAATGGGGTTACTTTTGGTGGTTTTTGTCATGTAAACCCCACAACGTGACTTCATGTCTGAATTGATCCATAGAAAAGTTTATTTTGAACATTTTGTTGAAACTTTTAAAATTTACTTCTAAAATGCTAAGCCTTCTAACATCATAAAAAAATAAAATGACATTTACAAAATGATGCCAACATAAAGTAGACATATGGACATATAGAAAATGTAAAGTAATGTATTTTATGAGGTATCACTATCTGTCTTAAAAGCAGAGAAATTCAAATTGCAATTTTTTTTAACATTTTTGGTTAATTTGGGATATTTTTATACATACAAGGTGAAATACGTTGACTCAGATTTCATGAAGTACAATGTGTCACAAGAAAGGAATCTCAGAATGGCTTGGATAAATAAAAGCGTTCCAAAATTATTACCACATAAAGTGATACGTCAGATTTGCTGAAGGGGTTAAGGGTTTTTGTCTTAAATGAGCTAGTTGCAGATCTGAGGCAGGCTTAGCTTTTTTGTAGCTTTGCTACATAAGTATATTTACAAGGCAGAAAGGTATCTCTGCCAATCGCTTATATTGCTGCTGTTTTCATCTTCAATTATTCTGATCCATAAAAAAAAAAACTGAAAAAATGGATTCTACTCATTTGGGATCAATTTCAATTTCGAGATTTGTTTTGGGGTTTTTTTTGGACAGAAAAAAGTGTTTTCAGATTACCATCTAAAAAAACAGATGCACAGGATCTGTTTTCTGATGTATCAAAATCTTCCTTACGGCTTGCTTTGCAATAGCAAATAGGTATAATTATTGCTCCTGCTGTCTCACTTTAATAGAACAACACCTTACCATTCACCTGAGGATACATCAACAGTATAGCAAAGAAAAAACACCTTCCGCAACTTTATTTTATTATTTTGGATCAACTTCAGACAGGGACACCTCCAAAATAACCTTTAACTGAAAGTGAGATGGCAATTAATACAGCCCACAAAACGTATACCTCTCAATGAAGCATGCAAGCTAGTTCTCTTTCTAGAAGGGCAAGAAAACCAGAGTGCCTCAAGAGAGACTGGTCTAACTTGGTTGACTTGCCTTGTGGGAGACCAAAAAAAAAAAAAAGCATTAGTATTTTATTCCGGGCGACACTACTCTTGGTTTTTAGAAAGAGTATATGTAAATCACATATTTTAGTTCGGCTGACATTAGAAAAGATTAGCATTGTTTTCTGTTTTGGAAGAAAAGCTAATTTGAATATCTTTTACAGAAATCCAAAAGTCTGCAAATTAGCTTGCCTGAAAAGAAAAGAGGGGACCTCCTATCTAATGCCAGAAAAAAAATTAAGACATGTGATTTGCGATATACTCTTTTTAGAAGAGCAGTGTCACCAGACATACAATACTTGTGCATATTTTTTTGGTTTCTCGAATGATAAAGAGCACCCCAAAGAAAACTCCACAAGTCAACCACGTAAGACAAGTTTCTCTTGAGGCATTCTGGTTCTCTTGTCCTTCTAGAAAGAGAACTAGCTTGCATGTTTCAGAGATGTATGTTTTGTGGGGCATTGTAATTCTCTTGTCTCACTTTCAGTTGGAAGTTACTTTGGATGTCTTTGGATCATCTGATATTGATATAAAATACTGAAAAAAAAATTGCCGAACATATATATATATAATGGATAGTCAGGTGAATAGGAAGGAGCTACAGTTATACCTACTTGCTGCTATACAGCTGCAATATTTCCACATAGCAGATTGGCTAAGCCAGCCTCACATCTACAATGAGTTCCTGCAGGGAAAAAGTCCTTACTCAGAGAAAAACAGATGATAACATCATTTCTAGGTATTATTTCTATTATGGAGATCAGTTGATATAAGTGACTACTATTGTAAGCTTGACAAGCTCCTCTGGATTTCTGGGTAAAATATAAGTTAATTATCATGTCAAACATCTACTAGTGTCTGATAGGATTAGGAAAGCTACTTTGAATATCTTTCCCAGAAACCCTTTCTGCATTGCCTGGCTTACAATACTTCACACATGTATTTAGCGTATCATGGGATCTCCATTCACTCTCTAACTCTCTCTCTTTCTACATACAGACCTATATACAGGTATAAAACAGATTATACAAATTATATACACTCACCGGCCACTTTATTAGGTACACCATGCTAGTAACGGGTTGGACCCCCTTTTGCCTTCAGAACTGCCTCAATTCTTCGTGGCATAGATACAACAAGGTGCTGGAAGCATTCCTCAGAGATTTTGGTCCATATTGACATGATGACATCACACAGTTGCCGCAGATTTGTCGGCTGCACATCCATGATGCGAATCTCCCGTTCCACCACATCCCAAAGATGCTCTATTGGATTGAGATCTGGTGACTGTGGAGGCCATTTGAGTACAGTGAACTCATTGTCATGTTCAAGAAACCAGTCTGAGATGATTCCAGCTTTATGACATGGCGCATTATCCTGCTGAAAGTAGCCATCAGATGTTGGGTACATTGTGGTCATAAAGGGATGGACATGGTCAGCAACAATACTCAGGTAGGCTGTGGCGTTGCAACGATGCTCAATTAGTACCAAGGGGCCCAAAGAGTGCCAAGAAAATATTCCCCACACCATGACACCACCACCACCAGCTTGAACCGTTGATACAAGGCAGGATGGATCCATGCTTTCATGTTGTTGACGCCAAATTCTGACCCTACCATCCGAATGTCGCAGCAGAAATCGAGACTCATCAGACCAGGCAACGTTTTTCCAATCTTCTACTGTCCAATTTCGATGAGCTTGTGCAAATTGTAGCCTCAGTTTCCTGTTCTTAGCTGAAAGGAGTGGCACCCGGTGTGGTCTTCTGCTGCTGTAGCCCATCTGCCTCAAAGTTCGACGTACTGTGCGTTCAGAGATGCTCTTCTGCCTACCTTGGTTGTAACGGGTGGCAATTTGAGTCACTGTTGCCTTTCTATCAGCTCGAACCAGTCTGCCCTTTCTCCTCTGACCTCTGGCATCAACAAGGCATTTCCGCCCACAGAACTGCCGCTCACTGGATGTTTTTTCTTTTTCGGACCATTCTCTGTAAACCCTAGAGATGGTTGTGCGTGAAAATCCCAGTACATCAGCAGTTTCTGAAATACTCAGACCAGCCCTTCTGGCACCAACAACCATGCCACGTTCAAAGGCACTCAAATCACCTTTCTTCCCCATACTGATGCTCGGTTTGAACTGCAGGAGATTGTCTTGACCATGTCTACATGCCTCAATGCACTGAGTTGCCGCCATGTGATTGGCTGATTAGAAATTAAGTGTTAACGAGCAGTTGGACAGGTGTACCTAATAAAGTGGCCGGTGAGTGTATATTATCCTATCCTCTGCAGAGGGTTGGGCTGAGAAGGATCCCCCTCCTATTCGGGGAAGGCGCTCATTAATTGTGCTTACATTACCTCTCGCGTCCAGCTGGAACATATGGAATATGGGCCAATTATGTCTTCCCATCTGCTCTGATGGAAATACGGGCCCCAACCTACTGCCATAATTCTTATTTCATCATGCCGACTGTTCAGATACAAATATGACACGTAGGTTGTACAAAATTTTTGCCGAATTTTACAAAGAAATTTGATTTGTGAAGAATTACCTTTGTCACTAATCGCCCCTGTCTTTGAACCCCTCAGATGCTGCGTTCATCACTGATCGTGGCATTTGAGGCTACAATTTTAGCCTTTCAGGGGTTAATCAAGGTAAAACTGCAGTGCATGTGTGAGTCTGAATCTCTTTCTAAAGCGCTAGCGAGAGATTCAGACCCATGCATGCGCTGCAGATTATAATCCCAGTCTGGGATAATGTGATTCCAGAAATGACGGCTGCAGGGAAACGAGGTCCCATCTCAGATAACCCCTTTTAAGGACAGATGTGCACAACAGGGGAGAACAACACGGGTGGCACATGCCATGCATTGATCTATTTCTCAGTATAATTTGTAAACCTCTCCATTGAGGGACTTGCTATACCTTCTGTTCCATATTTATTTCTCCATGGTTGAGCATTTTTGTAGTCTGTCTGTCCCCTCACTTTATGTTTATGGTATCAGCACTCGACCCTTTCTACCTGCGTTTTTTAATTAGCATGAGCATGGTGACTATTGCTGCTGTGTCTGAGGGACCTGGTGCCGGGGTGGCTTAGCGTGACAGGAGGGGTGTTGTCGGGTATCAGGTGTGGTGTTGCTGCGGCGATGGTCACCATGTGGCACTGCGGCAAATTAGAGTAGGGGCCTACTTTGTAGAGATCCCGGTGATCCTTGATGTGGTGAGTGGACATATGCATTTTGATAAAAACATAGATGAAGTACCTGAACAGAGGTGTTTAGAAACTATGCTGAGAATCACACTAGATGAATGCATGTTGAGCATTGAGGACAGATACTACTTCACCTGTTTGTTTTTTAATCCACTCTTAATCTGGCTTAAAAACTGCAGCAAAAACTCCCCATTTGTAGCCATTCGGGGTACAGTTGGATATATGCGGTCAAGCCATATCCACCGACAGCAGCCGATCGCCACATTATTTTACCACAAAAATATGCGATCTTTGGCTGCCACAGGTGAGTGGAGTGGGACTTGGTCTCATGCAGACAGTCACACCTTTGGGCCAAACCCTTATAGCTGGGCTGATGAACTGTGAAAATAAACCATAAAGCAGGGATGTGACAGTGTGTGGCCACGAATGCATGTACTGGTTATTTCTCCTTCATAATATTTTAGATTCCATTTTAGGGAAAATCACCGTATACTAGATTACTTCCCACATTTTCATATTTCCTCCATCAGCTCTACCAGGAGTACGGCTCAGTATTCACCATCTGGAAAATGTCAGAACCTGTGATCTTTCTGTGCGGTTATGAGACGTTGAAAGAGGCCCTGATAAACCATGGAGAGAAGTTCAGTGCACGGCCAAAATCCCCAGTAATGGAAGTCTACACCAAGGGATATGGTAAGATCATCACAGTTCATTTTACAACAGTTACTGTCAGCAGATTTGTACCTACGAAACTGTCTGACCTAGTTCATGTGCGCTTGGCAGCTGAAGGCATCTGTGTTGGTCCCATGTTCTGCGGCAGTTGGGCTTGAGGTGCCCCAGGGCTACGTCAGGGTCTGCAGTAAATCAGTGGGCTTCTTTACTGGAGGAATACAGGTGCAAAACAATACAGGTGAGGCACTTGGCTGACTTCTCCAGTCTCCAACCATGCAGAAGAAGGGTTCATGCTGAGGAAAGGTCTGAGCTAGCTGTCCCTTTCTCAGAAGGCTGGTACCCTGGACAAAGGTTGGAGGCCCACAGTCTGTGGTTCAGTAATCTGGCTGGCTCCTTGGTAATAGAGCTGGTGACCCTGGATCTGTGGCTTAGCATCTCAATCTCAGCGTCTTCTTCTGGTCACCCATGCAGTCTGGCATGATTCTCTTCTTCTAAGAACTGGTCCCTAACTGCAGAACACTAGGGGCTCTGACTTCTCCCCTTATATACAGTTTCTAGCTGAACTAGAACCATCTAGTGGGAGGGGTGGAGTGGAGAAACACAATCCAAACAAATACAATGTTACAATTATTGCCTCTCATAGACTTGTATTGGAATTTCAGTGATACACAATGGGAATAACAAAGTAGTTTTTTTCAGATCAAAACAAGTCTTCAGACATAATAACATAGCTAAACCAGACATCCAAAAGGTCGGTCTGTTTTTGGTGGTAAATAAGTCTGGCCTTTTCTCTCCAAAACATGTGATTCTTTAACTATTATGGTAACTGTGGAAAATGACCAGCTTCTCCTTATTATCTACAAAATCCCAAAAGTCTCTCAGTGTTCATTAATCCTTTGAAGTGAAATACATTAGGGAGTTTATGACTATGCATAGGGTAAATGGGGGCATATGTCCACAAATGTCCAGACTTCAAATTACCCCTGCTGCAGGGCACTATAGTTCATATCTACCCCCATTGCTGAAAAAAAGGATGTTTTAATATATACAAATGGTATCTAGGAGCAACGGGGGCATTGTCTTTACTCTTAAAGGCTCTTCTCCTCTAGGAGATGCAGCTTAATGCTCTTATTAGCTCGTGTGAGACAGATCACAGAACCAAATCTACACTAGAAGAAGAAAGTGTTCAGTTGTGGGAGGAACAATCCTACAATTTCTCATGGGAGAAATGTGAGGCGTTAGATAACGAATATTGTATTGTATCCGGTGTTAATATTTTTATGTTCTTATCTCCTTAGATATTCTTGGATCACGATGGCGCCCACTCCGTCGCTTCACCTTGACATTACTTCGGGAATTAGGAATGGGAAAAAGGACCTTGGAGATGAGAGTATTGTCAGAGACCAAGTATCTCATCCAGGCTGTATCAGAGACTGGAGGTAGGTGCCCTCCCCATAGTTCTCAAGTTCCTTGAATAACAAGCTGCTTCATGTGTGTGAGCCCTCCTTTCATTGCACTGGTCCATTGGAGTAACTGTGTCAGAAAAGCTACTGTGGTAGACTTTCTACAGCCAGAGCCACTACTACTCCCATCCTCTGCTCTGGCTCCTCATAGAGAATAAACCAACTAACAGTAGGAAATTTAACTGTTAAAGCAAATCTGTGGATGAAATCCACTATCTCCATGTTCAGCTGGTACATCATCAGCAACATCCCAGAAGAGGTTCAGTTCCGCAGCTTCTCCAGCCTCAGGTGAAGTCTGTGCTGAGGAACACACTTACAGCTGCTCGCAAGTGAAAAGTACTGCCCATTCTACAATCAAAAAAATAATGTAACAATCTAAATTTTTATGTAAAAACCTCAACATTCTGCTGCCAACACTGATCAATTGCCCCTTTTTTCTAAAAACAAGTTTCAGGTTTGATATCTTGTATAATTAGGCACTAGGGATGAGCGAACCCGGACCAGCATGTTAGGGTTTGTACTGTGTCCGGACACCCGAATCCGGACTTTGTCGCAAAAGTCCAGGTTCGGGTTCAGTGTTTCGACTAAATAATAAAGTTTGTTTAATTGCTAAATAAACAAGCTTTTAAGCTGTTGGCACTTTGAAGCCATCACAACCATGCCTAGTATTGTCATGGGTGTGATTGGCTGGCACAGCACATGACTCTGCCTGCATAAATGCCGGACACATGTTGAGTCGCCATTCTACTAGTGTAGGTACAGAACTCTGCTGCAGTGAGAGACAGTGTTAGGCTGGCTTCACAGGAGTTCCGGACTCACAGCTCATCTGCGTCCTGAACTTCCAGCACTGCCAGGGTCACATAGCATTAAATTGATTTATGATGCTATGTAACACTTAGGGCTCTTTCACACAAGCTGATTCAGTTCGAGAAATCCGCAGCGTGTAGGAGAGCCAAGCCCCGTTCTGGACAGATGAGGAACAGAGCAGTAACGTGATTAATAACGCTCCGTGCCTCTCTGTGATCTTTTTACTACAAAATCACAGTGACAACTGAAATAGAATAGTTAATTAGTCTGTTAATTCTGCGGGTGATATTACCCCATTTTAGGGGCGCAAAACCCCTCCTTTGCATCTGTCACACTGTAACAGTATACTTAATCAATCTGTTAATTCTGTGGGTGCCATCAAACAATGATAAGAGCATCAAATAAGGGATGTGTACGTGGTGGTGCTGCTGGTGTTGGTGGTGGTGGAGCTCCTACTGCAGGGAGAGGACGTTGTCGATCTGTGCCAACTAAACACCTGAATGCGGCCTGGTGCACGCAGATGACAGGACAGTCTGTATCATTTTGTAGGCCCGAATACCGCTGTATGAATGGTGAGGTCTGAACAAGTAGAGGCAGTATTAGATTGGATGGCTGAGAGTGGCTCCAGTTCCTGCACATCTCATCTCAACATATCTCTGATGGTGAGGATAGACTTTCTCGAGGGGTATACCAAGTGCTACCTCTGAGGAGGGCTGATACATGAAGGAACCTGGGTGTGGACCTACTGGACTGACCTCTATAGGGTATGGCACACCCAGTTGGAGGTGGGAGGCCAGAGACTGATCAGGCGGTGAAAAGTACAAGGCCCGATCGCAGGGCAAGTGGCAATATAACATAGTCCATAAATGAGGTGTAAGTTGGCAGGTGGCAAAAAGGCCGTTAAGCAAGATGCAAGGCCTGGTACACAGTAATGGCAAGAATAACCAAGGTTGCTCAGGTGCCTTCCTGTAGCAGAAGGCACCTATTTATGCGTGTTGGAGACCAGCCATAGGCTGGGGAAGAATGAGGGTGTGCACATGCTGCCTCACATAAGAAAGAGATGTACGCATGCCTAAACACGGACTGCAGAGCTCTGAGCATGGAGTTCTGGCCGGAGCAGAAGGAAGACGCCGTTCAGTTCTATGGAACCGGAGCTGCATGAAAAACAGAATATAGAACATGCTGTGATTTTTTTCTGAACGCAGAAATGATGCGTGAAAAACAACTCTCATCTACACAGACCCATAAAAATGAATGTCAGGATGCTATGTGTTTGGTTCATGCATTGCACCCGAATGGAAAACTCTCTTGTGTGAAAGAGGTCTACCACTGTACACAGCCATAAAATATGTATTACTGTTACCAGTAGTTAAACACTCCGGTTGGTTGTTTTCCTTCTGCTTGATTCATTCTCACATACTCACTCCTACAATAATGTGTGCAGCAGAGACTGATGGTGACCGGCGGTCTCATTATATATAACATTCTCTCTCTCTCTCTGCAGGAAAACCCTTTAATCCGATCATGCTCATGTCCTGTGCTGTGGGAAACGTCATCAGTTCCTTGCTGTTTGGGGAGCAGTTTGATTACCAGGATGAGAAGCTGCAGGAACTGCTCTTGTATACTAGAAGATATATGAAAGGGATCAAATCTCCACTGACCACGGTTGGCTCATTTTATGCTATTTGCTTCCACTTCCTCAAGATCATCAGGATACTCCATTGTTAAAGGAAACCCGTCATCAACTTTATGCTCTCCATACTAATGAGAGAATACAGTAGAGACAGGTGAGTTGATTTCAGTGATCTGTCATTTATAAGTTAAAAGTAAGTAGTTGCCAAGAACCAACATCACAATCATCGCAGACTGGGCTTGGAAAGGAGTCCCGGCCACTTGAGAAGAGTCCTGGTTATTCATGAATTCCTGCTCTCCCTGCTGATGACTGACAGGCTTCTACTTCGTTTTCTCCCTTTCTCTCTAGGAGAGAACTGCTAGTCATCAGCAGATGGGTGGAAAAGCAGGAGATTATCAATAACCAGGACTCTTCTCAGGTAGATTGGACTCTTTCAAGGCCTGGGCTGCAATGATTATGATGCTGTTTCTCAGCAACCACTTACTTTTAGCTTATGAGTGACACACCGCTGAAATCAGTGCGTCTGTCACTAATTTATGGTGCCCTCAGTGAGGTCAGCTTAAAGTTGATGACAGGTTCCCTTTAAAGGGGACCTGTAACTTTACATGTTTTTATAATGTAATCGTATTATAAGCTGTTATTTATGAGGAACCTCGAACAATCAGTCCTATAAACCAGTATCCAATAATGGAAAGACGGCAGCTCTCCGAAGTAACAGAGAGTCTCTGTATTCACCCTCCACCCGTAGGTGAAAAAACCTCCTATGGAGCTGGAGATAGACAACTGGTGAATTATAAGACACATTGTGTTACTGCAGAGTCTCCGATTTTTGGATTCTTGCTATATAAGATTGGGCATAGAGAAGTGGATGTGTTGTAAATAAACAATTATCACCAAAAAAGGCTAACAAAACTAACCAAGTAATCATAATATCAGATCACATCTTTATTATGCAGTCAATGTGGATAAAACATGCAATGCAAAAATAGATAAAGGTAGACGCACATCTACGACACTGGGGTCTAGTAAGGAGTTAACACCCTCCAAAAACTCTGCAATCTCTAACAGCATACATGACATGGCTGAATCAGTTGTCAAAGAGTTACAGCAGCACAGTCCTCTGTACTCCTTCCCGGCTCTCATCACTAGGGTCAGTATGCATAACAGGACACTCGATGGTCATTAATTGGTCTTTTGCTACAGACAGAAGCCTGGAAGACTGAGTAACCACTCAACACCAGGCATTAAAAACTAGCCCTGTTGAGGTGTCGCCATGTGTTGCTGCTCTCCAGAAGGGTTGGCAAGAAGTGGTGCACCCTAATGGAAATAATTCCAGAGAGTCAGGATCTGCAGTAAACCAGTGTGCTTCTTTACTGGAGGAATTTAGGTGCAAAACAATACAGGCGAGGCATAAGGCTAGCTTCTCCAGTCTCCTCCCTGAAACGAGGCATAGGGCTGGCTTCTCCAGTCTCCTCCCTGAGACGAGGCATAGGGCTGGCTTCTTCAGTCTCCTCCCTGAGACGAGGCATAGGGCTGGCTTCTCCAGTCTCCTCCCTGATACGAGGCATAGGGCTGGCTTCTCCAGTCTCCTCCCTGAGACTAGGCATAGGGCTGGCTTCTCCAGTCTCCTCCCTGAGACAAGGCATAGGGCTGGCTTCTCCAGTCTCCTCCCTGGCCAAAGGAGTGTTTGATGCTGTGGAAAGGCCTGCGCTAGCTGTCCCTTTCTCTCTCAGAAGGCTGGTTCCTTGGTCAAAGGCTGGAGGCCCACAGTTTGTAGCTCAGTAGTCTGGGTGGCCCATTGGTCACAGGGTTGGTGACCTATGGTCTGTGGCTCAGCATCCCCTTCTAAGCATCTTCTTCTGGTCACTCACGCAAACTGACAGAGTCCTCCCCTCCAAGCACAATTACAGAACACTAGGGGCTCTGACTGCTCTCCTTATATACAGTTTCTGGCTGAACTAGAACCTTCTAGTGGGAGGGGTGGAGTGGAGAAACTCAGCACAAACAAATACAATGTTAGACTTTCTGTCTCTTATAAAGTTACATTAGAGCTTTAATGATACTCATTAGAAATGACACAATAGTTTTTTCAGACAAAAATAAGTTTCCAGACATAACAACAGAGCTAAACCCGACATTCAAAAGGTCAGTCTGTCTGGTTTTGGTGGTAAACAAGTCTGGCTTTTTCACTCCAAAAGATGCTCTTCTTTAAACCCTATGGCAGCTGTGGAAAATTACCAGCTTCTTATTCAAAGTCCCAAAAGTCTCTCAGTTCAAAGTCCCAAAAGTATCCACAGAGCCTCGCAAATACAGTGCAAATGAACAGGATATCTATCACAACATACATATAAAATGTAGTAACTAAGTACTAAACGGTATAAGTTAACCCTTTTAAGTGAAATAAAGTAAGAAATTGATGTCTTTGCGTAGGGGGAACAGGGCAAATATTCACAATATATGTCTAGACTTCAAAGTACCCCTGCTCCAGGACTCTACACACAGCCCCAGTCAACTGGGGATTCTACTATTATTATCTTAACTGCTCTCTGCTCTAGATCACCAAGAATACTGACATGAACTCCCTGTTTTGCTCTTGTCTACCAGAGATATAAACATTAACCTTTTTACTGACCTATACCTCCACAGATTGCATCATTAGCTTCTTCACTGTCCTTGACCACCAGAAAGTTGAAGGAATCTGTCACTTTTTTGTTTTGTTTTACTGCCCTAAGGGAATCACAAACTTTTGGCAGATTATCTTATCAAAATGTTGGATCGCTTTCCTCAGAGCTGGAGCTGTTCAATACACAATGTGTGCCGATAAGTCCTCATAATCATCTGCTCTGTGTCCCCCCCACCGACCCTCACTGCTGATGATTGTACTAGAAATATATGTAAATTAGCGTCAGGATGGTGGGGAAAGCCGGGACCTCAGGAGCTTTTCCATACAATAATTTACCTAAATAGCTGAGTTAAAACAGTGCCCGAGCAGTTGATGCTGTGCTTAGTTATGCAGTGCTCCAGACTAAAAAAAATAAACAGGGACCATTGGCTCCTAAACTGAAAAATTTAGGAGCCAAATTAAATTTTTAGTACACATAATTATAATTTAAAAAAGACTTGGAGGAGATGAGGGGCAGGTTACAGTAGTGAGCCAGCTCTACATATAGGAGAATACAGCACCACATACCTCTTACATCCAGTTACATCTCCTGTCATGTAGACCTTCTCTTTCTTCTTCTCCTCTGTTTGACCCCAACCACCATGACAAATTCTTTCAGCTACATCTCGTCTCTGTAGAGTTTGTTACAGACACATTAGATTTCTCAATTTTTCCATCATCCTGGTGTCCCGACAATGTCATTCTACTGCCATCCCCAATACTGTGCCGCTGTGCTCCCCAATGTCCGAGGTATTATACTGCTGAAAAAATAGTGACTCCAGTAGAAATAATGACCCCATAGTGTCTACAGCAATTATAAATGCCCCCTAGAGTGCCCCCAGTAATAATAATAAAACCCTAGATTAATTCACCCCCACACTGCCCACACATAGTAACTTCCCCCCTAGTAATTTTCTCCCACACTGTCCCCAATGTCCCCCTTATGGCCAGTAATGTCCCCCAGTGCCCCCCTTATGGCCAGTAATGTCCCCCAGTGCCCCCCCTATTGCCAGTAATGTCCCCCAGTGCCCCCATTATGGCCAGTAATGTCCCCCAGTGCCCCCATTATGGCCAGTGTGGCCCCCAGTGCCCCCCTTATTCCCAGTAATGTCCCCAGTGCCCCACTTATGGCCAATAATGTCCCCCAGTGCCCCCCTTATTGCAAGTAATGTCCCCCAGTGCCCCCATTATGGCCAGTAATGTCCCCCAGTGCCCCCCATTATGGCCAGTAATGTGCCCCAGTGCCCCCCATTATGGCTGGTAATGTGCCCCCAGTGCCCCCCATTATGGCCAGTAATGTGCCCCCAGTGCCCCCCATTATGGCTGGTAATGTGCCCCCATTATGGCCAGTAATGTGCCCCCCATTATGGCCAGTAATGTGCCCCCAGTGCCCCCCTTATGGCCAGTAATGTGCCCCCAGTGCCCCCCTTATGGACAGTGTGGCCCCCAGTGCCCCCCTTATTGCAAGTAATGTCCCCCAGTGCCCCCATTATGGCCAGTAATGTCCCCCAGTGCCCCCCTTATGGCCAGTAATGTGCCCCCATTATGGCCAGTAATGTGCCCCCCATTATGGCCAGTAATGTGCCCCCAGTGCCCCCATTATGGCCAGTAATGTGCCCCCCATTATGGCCAGTAATGTGCCCCCAGTGCCCCCCTTATGGCCAGTAATGTGCCCCCAGTGCCCCCCTTATGGACAGTGTGGCCCCCAGTGTCCCCCTTATTGCAAGTAATGTCCCCCAGTGCCCCCATTATGGCCAGTAATGTGCCCCCAGTGCCCCCCATTATGGCCAGTAATGTGCCCCCAGTGCCCCCATTATGCCCAATAATGTGCCCCCCATTATGGCCAGTAATGTGCCCCCAGTGCCCCCCTTATGGCCAGTAATGTGCCACCGGTTCTCCCCATTATGGCCATTAATGTTGCCACTTTATATATTTAAAAAAAAGCTAAAATCTTATACTTACCTGTGTTCTTTCGCTGGTACTCACTTGCTGCTGGTACGGCCCGGGATAGTGTGATGCAGACGCGCACACCTCACTGCGCTGGGATCTCACTACCAAATAGGCCTCAGGCCTGTAGCGTAGGTGATTGGCTGTGGGGCAAGGAATTATTGGTTCATGTGCCCCACCGCAATATTCAACTACAGCGCGGTAGCCCAGTCGCAAGTAGCGACAAGACTAAAAAGTCTTGTCGCCATCTGCAAATTTTAAGGTGTATTGGCGACCGTTTTCGTCGCCATTTGGAGCGCTGTTATGGCAGCAACAATGGTGACAGATCCCCTTCAATCATTAACCCCTTCCCTAACCTAGATCACCAGAGTCACAGCCATTAACCACTTCTCATAAACTTCTGGGATCTTTCCAAAAACCCATTAACTACCACAGCTAATTACGGCTAATTATTAGATGTCACATAGTAATATTTTTCACTGATTTGGGTTGCCCAGTTTAGAGAGTGGGTTCCCATGTCTTCTTGATTTCTTGGACTCTCTATTTTTATATGTAATCCTCATGTTGATCTTTTCTTCCTGGCCTCTCTACAGCTCTGCAATATAGTCCCAGTTCTTCTGAAGATCCCATATATCAGAAATAAAGTCATTAAAGACTTTGAATATATCAAAAGGTTTGTGACAAAATCTTTGGAGCATCACAAAAAGACTTTGAATCCAAAATCACCACGGGATTACATAGACCATTTCCTACTGAAGATAAAGGAGGTAACGTTTGTTTTTTTAAAGGCAGAGATGCTATTAGAATAATAAAAATAAATTCTGCTCACCCCTTTTATTCAAGTTCCGTTGCTCCTATCTTTCCTATTACTGCAGATAGGACATCATGTCTTGTAGTAATGACTTTTGGCTTCACCAACTGTTTCCAAATTCTAACAATGGATCTTGGCACTGTGGTAGTGGAGCCGACAGTGGCATATTGGCATCACTATGAAAGCTAGATGAGAAAAAAAAACAGTCATCTGAAGAGCTCAGGTAAATATGGAATAAAATCCTTCCAACACGGCTCCCAGTCTGGGAAACACACAGGCAGTGAGGAGGTCTGTTGGAGATGAAGCAGCACCAGACATATGGTATGAATTCTGAAATGAATTTTGGGGATGCCGTGCGGTAGACCCAGATCCTGATAGTTAGGGAGAACTACTGCACAGTTAGTGGCCAGACGGCCTAGGATTAGTTTCGTGCCCTGTCTTGGAAATGTACACCAAGATGCATGGACTTTGATGCTAGGAACATCAGCTATGTCTGCAGAGTAAGGTAGCAGAAAACTGGTGCAAGTTCACTAGAAGCAGACCTACCAGAATGACCAAAGTTCAAAGAGTAGTATGCAAGCCAGATTAGGACCAGGAGACATAAATGCAGCCAAAATAGCAGGCAAGGGGTTAATGCAGAAACTAGTCACAGTAAAAATACCAGGAGAATCAGTAGAAACCAATTCTACAGTCAAGGGGCTAGCTAATCTGGAAACAAGCCAAGGTCAATACAGTGTGTTAACAAGCAGGCCTTAAAGGGTTATCCGAGTTATATTTATATATTTATATCCTCAGGATAGGTCATCAATATCAGATCGGCGGGGGTCCGACACCCGACACCCCCGTCGATCAGCTGTTTTAAGAGGAAGCGCATGCCGTGCCAGTGCTGCCTCCTCTTCATTGTTTACCTGCTCGCCGTAACATCCGTAGCGGTGAGTAGGTGTAATTACACCCAAGCCACCACATTTATGTAGTATACACTTGTATAGGAACGAGCCAACCCATTGAAATGAATAGGGCAGCTTCGGTGTAATTACACCTGCTCACCACTACGTATGTTATGGTGAGCAGGTAAACAATGAAGAGGAGGCAGCACTGGCACGGCCTCCTCTTCAAACAGCTGATCAGCGGGGGTGTCGGGTGTCGGACCCCTGCTGATCTGATATTGATGACCTATCCTGAGGATAAATATAACTCGGAGAACCCCTTAAAGTTCAGGTTCAAAGCACAGACTAGCTGAGCCAATATACTTTATATGCAATTGCCTGTAGCTGTCAAGACTGAGTAGCAGATTGAAATCCCCTCTGAAGCTCTGGAATTGGATGCTGAGCCAGGAACAAGATTGGGTTGTCTTCCAATCGACTAGCTAGGTTTTGACTGGGCTGAATTGGCTTGTTCATATGCTGTTTATATACAGAAGTCCGTCATGAAGTCAGCACATAGACAGATTATTTCTATTATTGTAAGAATGATTCTAAGCTACGGATCTCTGTCTACCCCACCTTCTGTCGGACAAGCCCAGAGCATGTTCATCCAGATCACCATGGATCTTCTTAGCTCAGCAGGTCCTGGTGTATGGCCAGTTTTGCCTGTAGCTGACACTGGTCCTGAAGAAGAGCATATATAGAGTGTCACTTATACCATAATGAAGACATGTCCAGTATAATAATCACATACTGACTGGATGTTCTTTGCCTCCTCAGGTGGAACATGAGAAGGATCCAGATTTCTGTGACACCAGTCTCGTCATGGTGACTATAGGACTTTTGGCAGCAGCAACTGACACAACAGCTTCCACCCTAAAATTCATGCTAATGCTAATAGCCCATTATCCAGATGTGCAAGGTATGGACATCACTGACCCTGTACTTAGACCTCATGGGGGCTGTATTACACCCACAGATTATCTGACCAATATCAGGCCAATTAGACCAATAGTTGGTGTGTAACAAAAGATTTGTGTGTGTAATCTGACAAATGATTGGTCAGAAAACCTGTCAGATGATCTGTTGGTGTAATACAGCACTTTGGCTTTTTATTTTTCCGCTATTCCATCAAAGGAACAGAAAAAAAGAAAGACTGATCTGTTTTAATCCCCACATACCGTATTTGAGAATTAGGCCATTTAGAGCATCAATTCTGCTCAGTCTGTGTCAGTTTCATCAGGTTTCGGTTATTAAAAAAAGCCAAAAATATAAAAAAAAAAACCACCTTTCAGCCATATTTCTAAGTCAATGAATAATGAATTTTTCATTCCATGTAATGGATTAATTCTGATTCTATTTTACCATTTCTTTGCCGGAAAAGAATAATGGAAGAAACAGTCAACACTGATATGAACTAAACGAAGATGATGCAGGATAGCCGAGGAGTGAAGACATTCTCAGAACTTTGCAAATCAAAAAAGATGTCCAGCCCCTAGATAAACTGGGTCTTTACAGTACAGTACAGATACAGTAGGCCAAGTAACAGTTAAATCTGAGTCGCTGCCTATATAACCTGCACAACCTTCTCAAATCTGGCCAAGGGGTGCAGCCAGGGGTGCACCACCAATGAGGCCAGGCGAGGTGACCGCCTCAGGCAGCATCCGGTAGGGGCAAGAGTGGGCAGCGTAAGGGCCATGGGCAAGGAGTGCTTTCATTGTGCGCTTTAAAGGGGATAGGTTAAGAAATTTTAATTTTGCCTCAGGCAGCAGAAAGGCTAAGCGCACCCCTGGGTGCAGATTGTCTCACACAACAATTCTGTATCTCTAAATATAGCACTACAAAGCCCAGCACTACTTCCTCTTGTTCTCACTGCAGGGGCCGTTTTATGTAGCAGTGGACCTGAAGCATATCTCCCCCACCACTTTGCAGTGAAGTCCAATATGGGCCTATAAGTGCTACCTTTTACTGGGTTATGTTTCTCCAGCACTCTCCTTTGTAATGGCCTCTATGCAGTCCATAGTACAATTTTTGGAAAACACAGGGGTTAATAGAATATGTTGTTACAATTTACTGAATAGCAGTAACTAATGGATATAGATGAAAAATGAAATTATGTTTAATTAATCTTACTATATCACTTGTTTGCGTCACCCCTTTGGAATAAGCAAATAACGAAACATGCAGAGTTCGGCAGTCTGGTCGGTCGTTATCCACACTGTGATTACTGTGCTACGTGCTGGATTTCTGAATAAATACAGACCCCCCCCTACATTAATGTCTGCTACATCTGTAGATCGCAGACCAATTGCCCCCCCCCCAAAAAAAAAAACAAAAAACAAAAAACAAAACGCAGGCTCCTTAAACTATTACAGACCCAATACACTTGCATACACTCTTGCAGCCTTTTCCTCTGGTTTTAGGACCTGTACACACCATGTGACTATATCTCTGCAGGTCCTTTAACACTAACAAGTTCTGCAGTTTTGGCTTTGATTTCTTAGAAAAACCACAAACACAATGTGGATATTCAGGCACTTTTGGTGGCTGTCCCCCGTGTGGCCATCCAAACCACCCATATGATAAATTATTGGGGCTGTCTATTCACAAGGATGATTTAATCTTTGTCTCGCAGCTAAAGTTCAGCAGGAGATAGACGAGGTAACCAAGTCCTTGCGTCCACCCGAGATCATGGACAAGCCCCAGATGCCGTATACAAATGCTGTCATCCATGAAATACAGAGAGTTCTCGACCTGGTATCAATTACACATTTTCATGCCGTCACTGAAGACGTCAAGTTGAGAGGTTACACCATCCCAAAGGTACCTTCTACTATGTTCTACATTACACTGAAATGTCAATTTGACTTCAAGGATTTGACAGAATTTTTCTGTTTCTACATTCAGAGACTCAAACAAAACAATAGATGATCTCAGGGAGACCAGCTACAAAAACACAGTGGAGTCTCAACACAGCAATCCAAAGTGCAAAGCTCCCTGGGAAACAGTAATATGCAAAATAACCGTGGAGCCCCAGTTATGGGTCTACAACACAGTGAAAGCTAGATATCCCTCAAAGGAAGGAAAACCAAGCAAAGGGGTGTCCCTTTTCCTTCCTTTGAGGGATATCTAGCTTTCACTGTGTTGTAGACCCATAACTGGGGCTCCACGGTTATTTTGCATATTACATTCAGAGACTGAAAACTTGTTCAAACTAGAGATGAGAGAATCATCCAAAATCTGTTCTTAATACAAATTTATTCGGTCAAATTTGCATTAAAAAAATTATCGATGTTTTGCAAACATTCCTACACAAATTACAAACATACAGTCAGTTTTGTTAAGTACGCAATACGTAAGCATTAGTGTACAAAGTGTGTACTATAATTATATACAGTATATATATACATATATATATATATATTTTTTTTTTTAAATTATAAAAATATATATATAAACTAATAGAACAGGTTCTGTAAGAAATCTATGTGGAATCAGTGAATTGGTGTAAAAGGACTGCGCTCTTTGGCGCTCTAGTAGAATCTTGGGCCTCTGCACGGTTCTTTATAGCTGGCGCTAACATTGACCTGTAAGGTTGAGTTCAGACTTTAGTTATTTGGTCAGTTTTGGCCCCATAAATACATTAAGTGTGCAGTGATTCTAAGAGCGACATCTGTCATCTGCGTGTCATACTGACTCACAGTATTGTTTCACTACCACAGCAGACTCCTTATGGGTGTTTCTGCAAGGCACAGTGTTCTACACCACTATACAGGCTCTCTGCACCCAGGAAGTAGCTGTTTTTTAAGGCGATTCGCCAAGAATTTATTCGGATCTAATCGTTTCGGAAAATTCGTCGAACCCACCAAATCGAATTTTTGAAAAATTTGCTTATCTCTACTGCTCCCATGTGACTCTCATTGCAAATCTACAGGAGGAAGCAGCGGACCTCTCCTCCATATCTGGGCTGGGCACTCACTATTCTGCTGGATGTGGGAGAAGGTCATAGAAATGGCAAGAGAGAAATGACCTAGACATAAAAAGAACAAGCACAAAAACAAGTACTATGAGCGTAACTTTATTAATAGACTGGTGCAGAGGGGAGGGGGGGACCCTGCCCTCGAGGGCCTACAATCTACAAGGGGAGTGGGAAAGAGTCAGAAGGTGAGGGATAAAGCTGCAAATAGTTCAGTAGAAAGTGCAATAAATATGGAATTCATCTACTCTACAATCCTCACAACCAAGACACATTTATATAACACATGTCCTTTCCCGTTATCAGGGAGTGATCGTGATCCCCTTCCTCTCATCTGTCCTGTCGGACCCATCTCAGTGGGAGACTCCAGAAAAGTTCAACCCCCGGCATTTCTTGGATGAGGATGGACAGTTCCGCAACAAGTCGGCCTTCATGCCTTTCTCAGCAGGTAAGTGACTGAAGACACTAAGATAATAGAAGTAAAGAGAAAACAGAGCGAGGATCTGGGATGAGTGCTTTAGAGAAGCTTTGTATGTCGCCTCCTCATGTATTGTGTGTGTGTGTGTGTGCGCACGCGTTTTGTTTTTTAGTTTTTTTTAATAAATGCACTTTTGATGGTTTTTAAAGAAAATTGTCAGTTTTTGCTGATGATATAAAACTTTGAAGGATACTTAAAACTCAGCTTGATGTAAAACTGATGCCCGAGATAAAGTTTAGATGGATCAGGAACATGGCAGATGACTTGTAATGTTGATAAATGTAAAGTAATTCACTGCGGCCACAGAAATTATTAGTGATAAGCGAAGTTTTACATTTTACATTTTAATTTTTTTTTTAAATTAAATTAAACTTAAACTTATATATGAGAATGTGAGCACCTAAAATGTGAGTTATCAAGCTGCAATTTCACTGCAGAATCAAGAATGAATGGATTTACTTATATTTAAAAAAAATTTAAAAAAACAAAATCTGTAGTATAAGGCCGTAATTTTACCCCAATCAGACAATCAAGAATTAATGGATTGAATTATATATAAAACACATTCTACAGTATCCCCATATATATAACCCCAATAACCGAATCAAGGATTACTGGAATTACTGTTGTATCATAGAATGAAAACAGCCTAAAATCTGTAATAATAGATCACTTTTAGTAACCACAATAAGTGCACCAAGGTGTAATAGAATAGCTCCTATTACCCAGGCTTTACACTGTTCTATTGTCCCTGCTCTCTCCCTATAGTGTGGATGATCTCTCCTTATAGTGTGGATAATGCCTCCCTATCCTTTCCCTACACTATGAATAATCTTTCCCTGAGCTGCTCAATGGTAATTATTTATGAATAATGTCTTTTTCACTGTCTCTAGTGCCTGTAACGTCTCTCCCTGCATTAAGTTTACTGGTGGAGACGGGGCAGGAGGAGACTTTTTAGATCGCATTTTTGCTAAAATGGCTACTGCACATGTTACAAAGTGAAAGTATCACCCATAATGCAGTACAGCCAGCCAATCAGCAGCCAGCCAGCCCCTGCACTGCATTATGGGTGATACTTTCACTTTGTAACATGTGCAGTAGCCATTTTAGCAAAAATACGATTCGTTACTACTAAGCACGAGGAAAATTCGACTTCGGGACAGATTTAATTTTTCTTGAAATTTGGATCAAATTTTACTTAGTTAACTGTGATTCGCTCATCTCTAGTAACTGCCATTTTAGAAAAAGCTGATTCGTTACCACGAAGTGCGAGGAAATTTGGCTTTGCAAAAAATCTACTTTTCGGATCAAATTCAGCTTTGATTTGTTTATCACTAGTAATCGTATTAACACATATAAATTAAATGAAAAAAAAAAAAACGATAGTGCAGCACAAAATACCTTCCCAGAAGCACAAATCATCATAGAGCAGCAAACAATTCTTCCGAGTACCGGCACAAAATTAATCTCAAGAAAAGCAAAATAAAAAAAAATAAAAAAGCAAAAACACTGCAATGTAGAGCAAATACCGTTTCAGGAAGGCAAAACTACAGTGTAGCACTAAGTAAATCCCCAAAAATAGCAAATACCAATTTACAGAACAAAATACCTCCTCTGCTGCAGCAAACATCACAATGCAACTCAGAATACAAGGAGCACCAAAAAATAGCACAGATGCACAAAACGCCTCAACAGCAGTGCTAAACCTATATCAGTGCAGAACACAGTGCCTCCTCCACAGCACAAAATACACAGTGAATAACATTATCAGAAATGCCAAATACCACAGTGCAGCACACAGTACTTTCCTATTAGTATTGATACACTGCCGCATAAAGTACATCGCTCCCCAGCAGTGCCAACTGCATTGCAGCACAAAACTGCTCCACTGGGAATGACAAATCGCACAAAAACTGCATCACAACAAACCAAACAAATGGCAGCACAAAATACCACTTCATCACCCCTAAGCATGAAAGTGCATAGAAAGTACAGCCACTAGCTGCTGTCCCAACTCACCAATCCAGGAATGGTCCAAGAAATTTTCAGACACCACGACTTAATAAAATCAGTTCATTTGAAGCACCGTACTTTAACATGGCATACAGCATGTGATGATGTTTCAGGCCTCAAACTGGATCCTTAGCCATGATCTACCACAAATGTGTGAAGAATTTGAAGAAAAGATCAGCCCATCCAAGAAATCGGAATGGTTCCTGAACCAATTAAAAAGTAGTACCAACTGAGAAAAGAATAGTTAAGTAATAATCCAATATACACCACAGCAAAGAGGTAGCTTCCTGTTATAAGCAATCCATCCATATAACTGGATCCTACCTGGATACAGAAGCTTAAAGGGGTTGTCCAGGTTCAGAGCTGAACCCGGACATACCTTTCAATTCACCCAGGCAGCCCGCTCCGATGCCCTCCTTTGCCCTGCGCTAATTATCGCAGGGCAAAGGAATTTAGCCCGGTTCCGGTGACGTACCGGGCTCTGCCAGGCGGAGGCAGTGAATGTTTATAAACAAAAGAGCCGTTGCCCTGCGCGATCCAGCGCAGGGCAAGGGAGGGCATTGGAGCATGAGATGCTCCGATGCCCTGTTCAAAACCTGGGTATGTCTGGGTTCAGCTCTGAACCCAGACAACCCCTTTAAAGGCTATGTACACCTTTGGGGGCAATTTTTTATTATTACATTACACTTATTTTGACCTAAAAATCACTTTTTCAATTAATTGGTCTTTATTAACAATATGGAATCCTTTTTTGTGTACAGAGCTGAGAATCTGTACTAGCTGCCTGTGGATTTTTTCCCAATTCCATCATCTGAGGAGCAGATAGCTTATTTCTTCTCTCTGACCTTATAAACACTCATTACAGCTCAATCCTTACCTTACTGATAAGAATGTGGCTTAAATAAGTGTTTATGACCTCTCAGTAGTTTACAGATATGGGTAATTAGATGATCGGCACAAAGTGAAATTGAAAGTACCAGTCACCCAGCTAGACAAGCAGTCACCCAGCTAGACAAACCCTTTGTGACTGAACAGCTCAATATTTTTAATAAAGACCAATTGCAAATATGATTTTTAGCCAAAAATATGTTAAATGCAATCATAAAATAATAACTTGAGCCTAGACCTTGGTAAACTTGATTCCGACAATATTCAGGCTTTCTCTTGGTCCCAGCAGACTTTGGCATAAACTGGCAGGCAAACTTGGTAACTGTGCTTTCTCGCTTTCTCTGCTGGGATGAAATGCTTGCTTAATAACTTTGCTTTCTTTCTCTCTGCTGTGCTAAACTCTGCTTGGGTCTGGTTACTTGACTTTTTCTCGGTTCTGGTATCCTTAGATTGGAGTGCCTTGAGCTGTTGTGCCACTCAGAAAAGTAAATTAGCATGGAGTCTTGGTGCTCTACAAGCTACTTCCCTTTTGTGTCTCCTGCTCCAGCGGAAGAACACTTTCCTCTGCCTGCTATATCTTCTGGCAAACAAAGAACACTTTCCTCTGGTTGCTACTTCTTTCAGGTTTTCTCAGCTCCAATATGGAGTCTAAACTGGAATAATCTTGAACTCCCACCGTTCCTTCTGGTAGGAAGCAGGACTGATCCACTTCTGTCCACAGGGGGGAGAATGGAATGGTGAGTTCCATTCTGTCTAAGGATAGCGCTGCCACCTGCTGGTGAACCAGGAATATTCCATGTAGAAAACAGTTGCTTAAAAATACAGCGGATAGCTATCCAGTAATCATGAGATTGCTTGATGATAACTAGTGTTGAGCAAATCCAAGTATCAGACCCCAGTTTTAGATCTCACATAAGACCCCCATTAGACCTCCAAACCCCCATATAAGACCCCCATTAGACCTCCAGACCCCCATATCAGACATCAGACCAGACCTCCAGACCCCCATATCAGACCAGACCTCCAAACCCCATTAAACTTCAGACCAGATCTCCAGACACCCATTAGACCTCCAAACGCCCACTAGACCTCCAAATCCCCATATCTGACCCCCATTAGACCTCCAAACCCACAATTAGACCCCCATTAGACCTCCAGACCAGTCACAGACCCCCATTAGACCTCTAGACCCCCATTCAGACCCCCATTAGACCTCCAAACCCCCAATCAGACCACCATTCAGACCTCTAGACCCCCATTTAGACCTCAGGCCCCCCTTAGACCTCTCCAGACCACCAATCAGATCTCCAGACCACCATTAGATCCTTCAGACCCCCATATCAGACCTCAGATCAGACAGTAAAATAAATAAATTAACTTACCTCTCCTGCCACTACTCTCCCAGTCCTGGCTTTCTTCCCAGGGCCTGCACTGCTGTCATCTGACTGCCTGCAGAGTCAGGTCAGAGTGAACTGTGTACATCCTGACGCTGCAGGCAGCCAGGAGGAAGGGTATGTACATCGCTCACAGAGCTTCACTCCCCCACCTTCTGCATACTAATGAGCACTTCCATAATGGAAGCGCTCATTAGTAAGTACAGTACCACTTGCAAGGGGGGCTCTCTGCAACTGCTGCAACCCCTATAGCTACACCAGTGTGTGTATATAGTATATTACAGTATATTATATAAGTCTCTTCTGCATGTTCCCAATGTTCGTGTCACGATGGGGGAGGAGAGGGGATAGCGAGCCCTGTCTGTAACCCTGACCACTGTCCCTGCCTACTTACAGTGTAAGCCCTAATCGGCAGAACCGTAACTGGACGACAATCCCTAACCTGAATAAGTGCACAGGGCATGGGGAGGGGAACACAGGGAAAGACGAACACAGACAGAACAAACACAATAATAGAATAGTCAGCAAGCCAAAGTCATACCAAGAAGTCACGTCAAAAACCAAAGGAGAGATCAAAAAATACACAAGTCAAATCACAAGGGTCAAACGCACAGCACTGCTTTCAGAGACTAATCACAGGCAATCTGTAACCACAGGTTGCCAGTTTAAATAGCCCACCAGATAGGTCATGTGACGTGCCCAGCGTCACATGACCTGATTTGCATAATGAGCACTGGCCAACGTGACCAGCGCTCAAAGTAATTCCTTATTGGTCATGTGGCATGGTCAGCGCCACATGACCCCATATACAGAGCTATAAATAAATATATATAACAAAATATATTGAATGCTGGCAATGCAGCCAGCGTTTACAGACCCCCCCCCTTGCTCGTCTCTAGGGGGCAGGGAGGACGCAGGACGCGCAATGACAGAGAGCGCCGATCCTCCATGCAAACGTCGCCATGGAGATGAGGACGCTAGTCGCGTCCTCGCTCCGACACAGCAGAGGATGTCCGGCGGCGCAGCACAGGGGAAGCACGCCGCCGGCTCCCCATGACAGTTCGTGCATATTAGTAAACTCACGAGTATGAATACAGCTTTTTCTTCAGCTCTACCCATAAGTGTTGGATTGGGTTGAGGTCTGGGAACTATGGGGGCCAATCCAGCACCTCTAATTCATTGTCATTGATCCATTTCTTCGCCAATCTTGACATACCGTATGCCTCTCGTTTTCCTGCTGGAACACTATCTTGTCCTTTTCATACCCATACTTGAATGTATGAAGTAACTCATCTTGTAGGATACTGACATACAGTATAGCTCAGCATTGAGACCACCATCAATCCTGGTCAACGCCTCTGGCTGTGAAACAATCCCATATCATCAAGCTTTCAACACCGAATTTGACAGTTCCTTCGATTTCTTGATCCATTATCCTAATTTTCCCTTGTTTCTTCCAGACCCATTTGTACCTATCAGTGCCCAGTCTACTGACTTACGTCTCATTGCTCCAAATCACCCTTTTCCAATCTTCCACTGGCCACTGTTCGTACTCTTTTGCAAACTTGAAACAATGCTTCTTATGACAATATTGAAGTCAGGGCTTCGTCACCTTTTTTCAGGCCACCATTCCAGTCTTGTGTAATGCACGACGCATGGTGCTTACATGTACGTCTGTGATCTCACTGAAGCATACGCGCCACCTCCACTGCCATGTTTGTAGCGCCAGAACTGATAGACCTTGTGATAGCCGACCTGTTGACTCCAATGTTTTGTAAGCACGTCAACCGCTTGGCTTTCGAATAGGTGGACTGACTTTATTTCGTATTCTTCCAACTGTCATGGTGCTCACATGATGTAGTTTGGCAATTTTTGTGGGCAAGATACCACTATCGATGAGCTGGATGCTGCTGTTTCTCAATATTTATTACCCTGATTCTGCAGTTTACAGAAACACCCCATATGTGGTCATAAACTGCTGTATGGACACACGGCAGGGCGCAGAAGGGAAGGAGTGCAATATTGTTTTTGGAGGGCAGATTTTGCTGGAATGGTTTTCAAGCACCATTTTGCATTTAAAGAGACCCCGAGGTTCCCCTTGAATGGAACCCCAAAAAAAGTGACCACCATTTTGGAAATTACACCCCTCAAGGAATGTATTAAGGTGTGCAGTGAGTGATATGACTCAAAAAATGTTTGAAAGAATTTATAAATACTTGGCTATTGAAATGAAAAGGTTTTTTTTACACTAAAATATGGCTTTAGCCCCACATTTTTTCATTTTCACAAGGGGTAACAGGAGAAAATGAATCCCAAAATTTGTTATGCATTTATTCCTGAATACAGTAACATCCCATATGTGGGGACATGGCAGTGTTCAGGAGGGAGGAAGCTGTACATGGATTTTGCTGTACAACACATTTTGCTGTAATCTTTTAAGGGTAATAACTTTAATTTTTTGTTGGCTGAGCTATGTGAGGGCGTTTTTTTTTTTTGCGGGACATTTGGGGGCATATATGACTTTTTTGGTCAATTTTTATGAGATTTTTTTGGGAGGTGAGGTGTGCAAACATTGCAATTGTCAGCGTTTTGTTTTTTTTGTTTTTTTATGGGGTTCTCCATGCGGTAGTTATGACAACTTTGTTCTGTGGGTTGACACAGTTAAGGCGATACCAATTGTATTTATTGGTATTTTATGTTTTAATATTTTTGCAGCATAAAATAACTTTTTTTTTCAATTAAAATGTTATATTTTTCATTGCCATATACTAACATCAATAACATTTTCTTTTCACCAACGTAACTTGTGTGGGGGCTTGTTTTTTGTGGGATGGGCGGTAGTTTTTCTTAGTACCATTTTGGGGTACACATGACTTTTTAATCTCTAAATTTTTGTGGGAGTTGAGATGACAAAAACAGCAATCCAGTCATTGTTTTTTATTTTATTTATTTTTTACGGCGTTCACCATGGGGTATAAGTAATGTGATTGATTTACAGGTCAAATCATTGCAGATATGGAAATACCAATTATGTGTAGTTTGTTAATTTATTTATTTCATTTTATAATAAATTATAAATGAGTGAATATGGGAAAAATCAGTTTTTATTGGATTCTTTTTAACCTATATATATTTAATATATATTATATTCATATTCCAGTGGGGCTGATGGCTGTACTATACTCTGCGATACTCTATTGTCAGTTTTACACTGACACTAAGATACAGGGTCTGTCAGGCTTAGGTATATAGCAAGCCTGGAGGCAAGCCAATGTTGGTGAGGAATTTAAGCCCAAATGATAGAAATCTGATTACTTATATGCAGTTGTGTTATTCTTCTAGGGAAGCGAGCTTGTCTTGGAGAGAACCTGGCCAGCATGGAGCTCTTCCTGTTCTTCACCTCTCTGCTCCAGAAATTCACCCTCACTCTTCTCCCGGGGACAGAACGTCAGGACTCAAAATTGTTGAACCTAAACAAGCTTAAAATCATTGCATTGGGGGAGATCTGTGCTGAACCTCGTACCTTCTCCAAGTAACCCCTAGCTGCACATCAGGAACAGAATGAGAAAAAAATAACAGCTGTGAAAATGTGATGTGATGTGATTTACTGAATAAAAAAATGTTGAAATTAGAATTTCTAATTTTCAAATTTTTAAGCGAATTTCTTAAAATGTGTTTCATATTTGCTTGTTATGAATCAGTTGGAAGATTCAGTTTTGCTATTTTTAAATTTGATGCACATCAAAACTGCTCCAATTGTCCTGAAAATTTGTGTATGACAATCCAAGAGTGATCTACTGATCTAAGAAAATTAGATTATATAGGACCAATTAGAAAAATTATTTTTAACTGGGCTACTGAAAAGTATGTACAGCAGATGCACTTGCAGCATCCCCCTGTGGGAGCCGGTGTAGAGGATGGGAGTGGTAGTGACCCTGATGTAGAGGTGGTGTCATAGTGTCCTACCTTAGGCCGTCACTCACTGGGGTCTGCTGCAATGAACATTATAGTAGTGAAGAATAAGGTCCTACTTGGACATAACAGTCCTTTTTACGAGGACACATACAGCAATACTTTTGTGGCACCAGCGGAGGTATGGTGGCAGGTTGACAAGTCGTTTATTGACAAGTGGCTTGGCTGTAGTCTTTCACCTCACAGCAGTGTCTTCAGTATGATTCTTGAGTGGGTGCTCAGCTATTTGCCACCTCCCCCACTTTCAGCACAGGTCCTCACATGACCCCTCTCCATCTTGCACTCCCATGGACTCCCTAACTACTTTAGATCTCCCTCTCCTGGCAGGAAGTTGGGCCATACCACTCTCCAAGGAGGGGTAGAACAGGTTGCATAATAACCAAGAAAACACAGGTTGAACCTCAGCTTCACCTCCACTTTCCAAGTCTTCCCATTGTTTCTGGGCAGAACTTTAATCATGAGACCCATAGGCCACTTGTTACAATGAGCTTCTTCATCCTTTAGAAAAACAAGGTCGCCTACCTGGAGGTTAGGTTTTGGTGTCTGACACTTCAGACGGATTTGAAGCATGAGGGGATACTCTGACTTCCAGTGTCTTCCAGAAGATGTTGTTTCCATTGGAGTCTGTAAATATTGCTACAGTCAACTGTTCCCGGGGGAACTGGAGGGGTTCCAATCTTCTGTGTCAGGTGTTAAAATGATTGGACAATCATGGTCCGAAGATACTGGAGTTAGGGTGTCTTGCATTAACCCTTTCAAGACACATACCCCGTGCAGATAGGACGAATATAAACATTCTGGCAGTTTTTTAATCGAAGCTTCATGTCCTGCCCTCTGCTCCCCTGGTGTCTACGTGCCCACTGGTGCTGCCATTCCCGGATTTTGATTTTTGGGATTCTTCTCTTTTAAACTGACCCCTTGCGCTGTTCCAGTGAGTTGTTATCATCTTAGCTAGAGATGAGCGAATTTTTCAAAAATTCGATTCTCTTGGTTTGCCGAATTTTATGAAACGATTCGATCCGAATAAATTTGTGGCAAATCTGTCTTAAAAACGGCTACTGCCGGCCTGCAGAGAGCCTGTATAGTAGTGTACAACACTGAGCCTTGTAGTAACACACATAGGGAGTCTGCTGTGGTAGTGAAACAATACTGTGAGTCATTATGACCGGCAGATACCAGACGTCGCTTAACGTATTTTGGCAGTTATGGGGCCAATACTGACCAAATAACTAAAGTCTGAACTCAGCCTTACAGGTCAATGTTAGCGCTAGCTATAAAGAATCGTGCAGAGGCCCAAGATCCTACTAGGGCGCCAAAAGCGCACACCTTTTACACCAATTCACTGATTCCACATACATTTTGACAGAACCTGTTCTATTACACGCTTATACAAGCAGAGCCCCCCCAGACAGTGTGGAGATGGCAGTGGCAGCAGCATCAGCAGACTATAGAGTGGCACAACGACAGTGTGGCCAGGTGGCAGCAGCATGAGTAGGCCACAGAGTGGCAGACAGACCCTGGAAGTGGCAGCAGCAATGGAAGTAGTAGTACAATTTGGAGGCCACAGAGTGGCACAATTACATAATTTTGACGTAGCGCATACCTCCCAACTTTTGAAAATTGCAAAGAGGGACAATATGTGTGGCGCGCATCACGGCAGTTTTTTTTTTACTAGGCCACGCCTCTAACTCCGCCCAAATTATAATTACTGGAGCCCCTGCGGACTTTCTTTTTTCTTGCGCTTCAATGTCCATATAAATATTAGCACATAAATCATCAGATGACAGATATTTTAAGGTCCAAATTGCACCAAATAATGAAGTTATTGTCTAATATACAGGTAGAAACCATAGAGATAGTTTAGTAAGGAGAAATTTTGTACATTTATTAATGCACATTTATGCATTAATTCTCAAGGTCAAAAAGAGGGACATTTAAGGAGCAAAGAGGGACAGAGGGACTTAGGTCAAAAAGAGGGACTGTCCCTCCAAAAGAGGGACACTTGGGAGGTATGGTAGCGGCAGCCAGGAGATGGCATGTGGAGTCGGCGGAAGCAGCAGCATCAGGCCGGAGAGTGGCATGGTGACCTACCCTGAAGAGCAGACCGTAAAAAAGAGTTCTCGGCCTTTTGGTTAAAATCAACTGTAGTATATATGTGTTAACTCTTTTTTGGGCAATTCAACTTCACTGACTACGTTAGCACAATATCACGCTTTTCTGTTTGGATGGCGAATGACGCCAAAAATACGTAGTTAAAATGAACAACCACAAAAAACCTATTAACTGTTTTTAGGCCAATTCAACTTCACCAAGGAAGTTTGATTTTTTTTTTACCCAACACAACACAAAAGATAACTTTTTTTTTCTCTATATATGTACCCCAAACAAGGCTCAGACCCTCTTACTGCACTGCAACAAGAAACACAAGTGGTGCTTCTTTGAATAAAGCACCCCAATACAGCCTTTAGAACAAAGTGCCCCAAACCCCTATACCCACTCACTGCTGCACAGTGTACCAGAATAGTGATTTCACTGCCTGATAATCCCCTATGGATTCTGTCTAGAAATCGTCCCTCTCCTATCCCTGCAATTCAGATTATCTATCCCTGATCTCCTCATTTCTTTTCTTTAGTTTTTCTTTCACTTGCCCTATCTCTCCTGACGTCTGTCTCTGGTCTAAAATCAATTGCAAATGGCGGATTCCAGCGCTGCAGAGCTATTTATAGGGCTGTGACTTCACAGGACCTGGCTGGCTGCTAATTGGCTACATGTCTGCATGTGATCGCATTGTGGGCGTTTACTTCTTTGTCCCAGAAATCCTTCCCCCATGTCATGCCGTGTGCTTGCGGTCATTTTAGGAAAGAAAAAAAAAAAGATTTGTTACTACGAATCACCATTAAATTCGCTTTCGTGGTGAATCGAATTTTCCCTGAAATTCGTAACGAATTCCACTTTGTCAACTTCGCTTCGCTCATCTCTAATCTTAACTAAAAAAAAAAAAATGAGAAAAATAAAATTATATGAATTAAAAATATAATATTTGCCCATGCAATCTTAAATTCATGTGCAGGCTGGCTAAGTAGAAGTATGAAAACCTCGGCCTAGCCAGCCTGCACACGACTTTATAATTGCTCTAGCATCGTGTCTTTACATAAAAAAATTACAAGACATAAAAATATATGAATTTATATATATGTACTTACTAGAGATGAGCGAGCATGCTCGTCCGAGCTTGGTGCTCGTTCGAGTATTACGGTACTCGTAAGTGCTCGCTGCTCGGACGAGTATCTCGCCATGCTCGAGGAAATGGCAACTTCTGCATTGTGCATTTTTGGCGCCTATAAACTCAGCCAATCACAAGCCAGGAGACTCTGCGGTACACCCAGCATCACGTGGGGCCCTTACATGTTGATAGCAGGGGTTGGCTGGCCTGATCAGGGGACCCTGGAATATACTAGTGACTGCCCGCAGTGCTCGGCTCAGATGCTGTCTGGATGTCGTTAGGGATAGAGCTGCTGCCTTTCAGGCAGAGTGTTAGGGCCTGCATTTAGTTCTTTGTTAGGCAGGAATCACCCACAAAGAACCCAACAGCCCTTCTAAGGGCTACAAGACATTTTGTTTTGTCTCCTGACTGGGCTGGCTGGCACTAGTAGTGCAGCTATCGCCATATATAACCCTTTTTTTTATTGTTATATCTCAGTGATACAAATCCATTTCATACAGCAGTGTGGAACCATTCTGTGTGTCACAGTTCAGCTGTCCACTCACCACAATCCACAATCCGTATTTTCTGTCCAGGTGACCCATTCTGTACGTCACATAATCAAATACTGTCTTTTGCTTTCACTGATACAGCTACATTAGAAAAATCTCTGTGCGACATTTGTCTGGGTTGCAGTCAAAATAGCCACAGTCAGCAGGGGCTGAGTTTGCTCTCTGATCATTTCTGCACGTCACGTTAAAAAAAAAAAAAAATATATATATATATATATATATATATATATAAAAAAAAAAATTTTTTTTTTTTGTTGTTTTATCTCAGTGATACAAATCCATTTCATACAACTGTGTGGAACCATTCTGTGTGTCACAGTTCAGCTGTCCAGTCACCACAATCCGTATTTTCTGACCAGGTGACACATTCTGTACGTCACGTCAGTAAAAAAGGTCTTTTGCTCTCACTTATACAGCTAGATCACAAAAATCTCTGTGCAACATTTGTCTGGGTTGCAATTAAGCAGACCAAGTCTGCCTAATCTAATAGTTTCAGTGTAATTGCTCCATACTGCACGGTACGTAATAACATACGTAATTTTGATCTAACTTATCCACCTATATATTTTCTTGTTCAGATTGAACAAGTTTGTCGGTTTCAGTACAGCAGGCCCATTTATTTTATTTTTTTGTATATAATATACTTATATACAGAAAATGTTGAACCCCAGGGCTAAGGGTCGAGGACGAGGGCGTGGGCGTGGGCATTCAATTACTGCAGGGGGCAGAGGCCGTGGTCCTGGGCAGGGTGAGACAGTACCTGCTGATGAGGGAGCAGGGGAACGCTGCAGAGCTACACTCCCTAGCTTCATGTCTCAACTTACAGGGACACGTGGTAGAGGACTGTTGAAACCACAACAGTGCGAACAGGTGATGTTGTGGTTTGCGGACAATGCTTCAAGTAATTTGTCCACCAGTCAGTCTTCCACGCAGTCCACCCACGTTACCCAAGGGAGCACTCCTCTGGCTCCTCCACCTCAACCTCCTTCCCCCCAGTCTGCCCCCTCCCAGAAAAATTTGGAATGTGATCCGGCATACTCTGAGGAACTGTTTTCTGGACCCTTCCCATAGTCACAAACCACTTCTCAGGTTGCTGCTGACCTCTTTCCCGATGCCCAAGTTTTCCAACTGTCGCAGTCTGTGGGTGATGATGATGACATTGTTGACTTAGTGGAAGAAGTTTGTAAAGAGGTGTCGGACGATGAGGAGACACGGTTGTCAGACAGTGGTGAAGTTGTTGTCAGGGCAGGAAGTCCGAGGGGGGAGCAGACTGAGGAATCGGAGGATGACGAGGTGACTGACCCAAGCTGGGTTGATAAGCCGAGTGAAGACAGTGCTTCAGAGGCGGAGGCGAGTGCTGCACCAGAACAGGTTGGAAGAGGCAGTGGTGTAGCCAGAGGGAGAAGCAGGGCCAGAGCTGGTGCATCAGCAGCAACTGTTTCACGTAGTGAAGCTCCCGTGGCGAGGCCTAGATGTTCTCAAGTCTGGAGGTTCTTTAAAGAAAGTGAGGATGACCGATGGACTGTGGTGTGCAACCTGTGCCAAACCAGGATCAGCAGGGGTGCCACCACTACTAGCCTAACCACCACCAGCATGCGCAGGTATCTGAGTGCTAAACACCCCACTCAATGGAACCAAGGCCGTTCATCACCTCCTGCGGGTCACACCACTGCTACTTCCCGTGTCACTCGCTGCCTCTGCTAGTCAACCCCCTGCCCAGGACCCCGGCACGAGTGCCTCCCGCCGGAAAACCACACCTTCGCCTCCACGATCCTCCACAGCGTCCACCAATGTATCCCAGCGCAGCGTTCAGCTGTCTTTACAGCAGACGCTGGAGCGCAAGAGGAAATACAGTTCCACCCACCCACATGCCCAAGCCTTCAACGTCCAAATCTCCATATTGCTGAGCCTGGAGATGCTGCCCTATAGGCTGGTAGAGACCGAGGCCTTTCGCAATCTCATGGCGGTGGCTGCCCCTCGGTATTCGGGAAAAATAGTGGCGGCTGGGGACCGATATGCCGTCCCAGCCCTACACCAGCACGTGTCACAGGACATCACCCGTGCCCTGACCAATGCTGTTTCTGAGAAGGTCCACCTAACCACGGACACGTGGACAAGTGCTGCCGGGCAGGGACACTATATCTCACTGACGGCACATTGGGTTAACCTGGTGGAGGCTGGGACCGAGACTGACCCTGGGGCCGCTCATGTACAGCCCACACCGAGGATTGCGGGGCCTACCTTGGTCACGGTCTCTCAGACGTACTATGCCTCCTCCGACCCCTCCTCCTCCTCCACCTTCTCCTCCGAATTACCATCCGTGGGCACGGCGCCTTCAGTCAGTAGCTCTAGGCGCAGCAGTAGTGCCGTGGGTAAGCACCAGCAGGTGGTGCTCAAACTGCTGAGCTTAGGTGACAAAAGGCACACCGCCCAAGGGCTGTTACAGTGCATCATGGCGCAGACCGATCTGTGGCTGGCACCGATGAACCTCAAGCCAGGCATGGTTGTGTGTGACAACGGGCGTAACCTGGTGGCGGCTCTGCAACTCGGCAGACTGACACATGTGCCATGCCTGGCCCATGTGTTCAATCTAATAGTTCAGCGGTTCCTCAAGACATACCCCAATCTGTCTGATTTGCTCACCAAGGTGCGCCGCATCTGTGCGCATTTCCTCAAGTCGACCACAGATGGTGCCACTCTCAGGGCAGCGCAGCGCCGCCTACAACTGCACCGACTGTTGTGCGACGTGCCCACGAGATGAAATTCGACATTAAACATGTTATCCAGAGTTTACCAGCAGCACAGAGCGATTGTAGACTGCCAGATGTCAACTTCCATCAGAACTGGTAGTCAGGTCACTCAGATTCCTCAAGTCTACAATGAGGAGTGGACATGGATGTCTGATATCTGCCAGATGTTGACCAACTTTGAGGAGTCAACACAGATGGTCAGCGGCGATGCCGCCATTATCAGCCTCTCCATCCTGCTGCTTTGCCTGTTGAAAAACTCACTGCTCAGCATGAAGTCGGATGCTTTGCACTTGTCACAAGAGACGGTGGAGGAAGATACGTGGCTTGATAGCCAGAGCACCCTCCGGTCCGATCCACAGACAGCTGTTTCAGGGTATTTGCCCCTCATCAGTGTGGAGTAGGAATCTGGCTAGTGGGAGCAATGCCTAGTAAACAATTATTTAAGAAAAGATGATTGACCTCAGGAGATAACATCATCACCACAGAGACA